>VYZV01015346.1:0-25007 GCA_013401275.1 Pandion haliaetus | reverse complement strand
TTTCGTTAAAGAATGATGAGAGCTGAGTTTTTACAAAGAGGAAGTACTGCATGTCGCTTGTATACATTTGAAACACATAATAAAAATCCATTCCAAAGAAGGTGAATTGTCATGGAAATTCAGTTGATGTGCTTTGCACATATTCAAGGAGGCATCTGCTCGTGATTTCTCTATTGTCGATGTGCACTGATGTATTCAGAGGAAAGATGTTAACAACAGTGTTTCTCTTGCTGTAATGGCTGCTGCCTAGAAATGCAGTACCCAAAAATGAATTAACACTGAAAATGGGGGCATTGAAAGTCACCATTTGAACACTGTATTTTCAGATTTTAAAGAAATATTAAAACAAATTCTTGTTATTCTGACATTATAAAACTCTAAATATGATTCTAAAAGTTTCAATTAGCAGTTCAGATTCCACGATGCTCTATTGTTAGGGAATTAAGCTGGTAGCACACTTGCTGGGGAATCTTTTCATTGTTCTGTTATAATGAAATTTCTGGGTGCCTATCGGTGCTGCAATAATAGTAGGATGAGTCTTTCTTTCAGTCATGGCTCCTCACAACCTTCATTTCAACCTTTAGTCTGCCCAGGGTTTCTGGCTAGCATGAGCTGTGGAGGGAGAAAGTCTCTTCTATGCAGCTGTAATCTTTTAATAGATGCAAAATCAATATGCACAATTGAAAATTGAAGGAGTAGCTAGAAGCGCTCTAATCAGTGAAACAATGGCTTGAATTTACTTTGCAAACTGTTAATTAAAGAGGTTTGTTCTCCTCCCCACCTGCCGCCCCCACACGGAGTGAAAATGAGAACTGCCACTTGGCTGGTAGTGTGATTTTAGGATGCAGAAGCAGGGAGATTGCTTTGTTTCGCCTGTGCTTGGCACTGCTTCCATTAAAGTAGGTGACCCTTGGCAATATATCCAAGCAAGATTTGTTTGGGTCAGATAGGTAGGCATTTTTTGAAAATAGGAAAGAGCGTGTACTACAGTATGCCTCAGAACAGTACTGTAATGTGCTTGGGAAAAAAATTCCTTTGTTTCACCTAGTAGTTCTGTGCTGATACACTGACTCAGAACTGCACCCTGAGATTTATTTTCAAGTCACATACAGTAGGTTTTAAGAATGTGGCTTGTGACAAAACATCGCTCGGGTAAAACCTCAAAGAGCCAGCTAGGGGATGTGCTTCTAGTATCAGAAATAACATTGCTGTGCTGTTGCTGCCCTTGTGACTGTATCAAAAAACATTCTTTTTTTTTTTTCTTTCTACCCTATGCTTTGGTTTTCAAGTTCAGTTTTGATGTACTTTACTGATATTCCTCGCTATCCTTTTTTTTTTTTTTTTTTTTTTTTTTTCAGTGAAATAAGCTTGGGGTGGTAATGTATCATGTCTCCCTCCCCAGCTCCCCATAAACGCCCACTGGGTCATCTGCAGATGAAGGAGGGGATCCAGATTTTTTTTTAATTGATGTGGCTTAGTAGTCTCTCCCTTTATTTCATTAGTGAGTGTAGCTAACTCATTAACCTCTGCTGCTTTTTAGCATTTGATTGCCCAGAGGGAGGTGTCTGCTGCTCTAAAAGTTGAGCAGATGAGAGAAACCCAGGGTAGTTGGTATTTCCCTGAACCAAAGCTACTTGTCCTCTGTATGTCAGATGGTCTGAGCTGTTCCTGATGTAGCCAGGACTGAAGGGGAAATACTGAACGTAATAACCAGGTATTGCATGCAATGAAATCCAAGCTGCTTCTGTGTGGGGTAGCTTAGGTCTGGAAGTCAGAGTGGTATCCTTAGTTTTTCTTACCTGGGTTATCCTGACCCTCCATTACTGCAGAGATTGAAAAGGTGACTGATTTCAACCTGATAAATAACTTGTTTGGATCTGGTTTTTGAGACTATCTAAGGAAGTTCATGGTGTTACAGTTGTGTGGCCAACGTGGAAATAGTCAGCAGCTCTAGGAGCGATGTTTATTGGGACAGCTTATGGCTAACTAGCAATATAGATGGTCATGTCAGCACAGACACTGACAACTGCTTCCAAGAATTGGATGCCACCACTTATTCTGTCATGGTATTTTGCCCTAAAATGCAGAATCTAGAATGGAGACTTCCCTTTTTGTGTCTTAATGATGGCGGTGTATGTTCTCATGGTTATTCTAACAGCTGTTCGATCTTCACAATGTCTCAGCCATTCAAGTTCAGAGGAACTTGGACAAAAGCTCATGTAGGAGGAAAAACTAGCATGGGGTCAATGAACATAGCTTTTTTCATGACAAAGGGACTCTTCTGTTTTCCTGCTGCCAGTTTTGCCTACATGTAGATTTTTATACAGTATTAATTTTAGTGTGATTTATCAAAGCAGTTCTTAGGAAAATAATCCTTTTTGTATAGAAAGAGGGCAGTGTGTTACTTTTATATGGCCAAAGATTGTTTTGGGTTGTTTTTTTTTTGTTTGGGTTTTGGGTTTGGGTTTTTTTTTTTTTGTCTTGCTCTGTGGAAATATAGGTCAGTGGCCTTAGGCACAGAGCATGCACTTTGACTGTGAGTGGACAAAACAG
This sequence comes from Pandion haliaetus, assembly GCA_013401275.1. Taxonomy (NCBI): domain Eukaryota; kingdom Metazoa; phylum Chordata; class Aves; order Accipitriformes; family Pandionidae; genus Pandion; species Pandion haliaetus. The sequence goes on along the minus strand of VYZV01015346.1, from coordinate 22,454 downwards.
TATCTTGCTAATTACTGGTACACCACTTCAGTGTACCGTATTCTGTGCACAGAACTTGGCTGCTCCCTCCAAAGCATGTCCTGCAAGGAAGAGGCAGGCTGCTGTGGCATAAATACATTCAGAACAACTGACCCTCTGGTGTTTTTGGCTTTTCAAAGCCTCTTGTAGCTGTAAGATAACAGTTGAGAGACAAATGAGAAATCTTTGGAAACAGCATTTAGTCATTGTTTGATGAAGATCCAATTGCTGTGTCCCCACATCTGTTTATTTCTGTGGATTACAAGCTAGATGTAACACACTCTCTGAAGTACAACTGTGAAAAGGGAAGCAGATTATATCTGTTAGTCATAATATATGTGAAGTAATTGTATTAAGTCATCAGAAAGTTATTAAAGTCTGTCGTGCTAAGTGGTAAACAAGGATGCTGAAAGAAAATCTGAGCTGCTCCTGTTGTAACCTACAGTTTTTCTGTTGGAAAACAGAAATGCAGGCTGTGATACAGCAGCAGCTGGGGTTATGCCCATACTGATCTCCCTCTACTCTGCTTTCTATCCCTCTTCTCTTGATCCTTTTTCCTCACCAGAGGTTCTGCCTCTTGTTTAATGCAAGTTACATGCAGCAACTTAATTTTAAAAAATTTGCACTAGAGACACTCGCAATTTGTGCAGTCTGTGTGCAAGTTGGTGTGTTGTGTGTGAAGTGTTACTAGAAAATGTTGCTGCTAGATTAGAGAACAACAACTTTGAATTGGAAATTCTGAGTGATCCTGTTTTGGCAGCATGAACTGTGCTGGAGCCTGACTGTGCTTGTGTGAGGAGCTGTTCCTGCAGCCAAACAGATGAAGACCCTGGCTGAGGTTGGCTGTTTGTGAGTGAAGACTGGTAGGACTATGCCATTAGCAGATCCTGCTCAGGAGGAAGAGTTAAGAAGATGTTTTTTATCCAGAATCACAGTATAGAGCTTATTGTATCCATCAGTTGCATGGTTTCCTACAGCTGATGAGTGCTTGAGTGTTTCTGACAGCCACAGGCAGCGGGGGGAAGGCTGTTGCTTCCAAACGCATGGGTGGACCTGGCAGGCATTCCTCTGAATTGGACTGGGGATGGGTGTCACTTCAAGACTTGTTCCATATACCTCTCATCCTTTGGAGCTGCCAGGCATCTTCTTCACCTCTGCTGCATTCCAGAAGGAGTACTATGCCTGTAAAGGCAAAATACTTTTTTTTTTAATCCAGCCTCAGTAAAGCTTCTATATGATACTGTTTAATATTACAGCATTTTCCTTTATCCCATGGCATTTTCTATAAAGAAGTACCACTTCACAATCTAAATGTAAGAAAAATCTCTCATACAGCTCTGCTACTTATAAAGGGGTATCAGAGGTATCATTCATTTAGATAGATAACTCCTTTGGGATTTAGTTCATTAAAAAATATTTGAAGTAGTGATGGAGCTCTAAGCCAGTGGTTTTGAGATGATTGTATCTCAGTAGGATTGGGCAGTGTAAACTAAGCACTTTCCACATCCAAGAGGTGTGGCACCTTGTGAAAACAGGCCACTAATGCTGGGAGTATAAATTTAGCCAAAGCTTTCATCTCATGCTTTACATATAAATTAGTTACAGTCAAATTATGTCAGTGGGAGACCTCTAGTCTTTGATAGCTGTGCTAACTTTGACTTTTTATCAATATTATTTTAATTGTGAATTCTTTTAAGTCTGACAGATTCGTGGTATCTAGTGCTGTAAGTCCCATAAACTTGCTCCTGGCCTGCTGCCGCAGTATGCTAGTGTTAAATCTGCCTGAGAAAGACTGTCACCGCTGGAAACGGTTAATGGAAACTTTAAAATAGGCCTTTAATATTAGGGTAAGAAATATGAGTAAGAAAATAAATGAGCCTCCAACAGACCTTGTAACAGAGGAGGACAGGCTTCAATTAACAAGAGAAACTTGTACTTGCAATTATTGTAAATATGTGGTTTGCAGACATTTCTGATGAGGCAAACTTAACGTGGATTTTCAAAGGGACATAACAGCAGAGTAAAACTGCAGTTTTGGACTGCAGGCACAAAGCACAGAGCACAGCATAGGGTAGTTCTTCTCTAATACCATTAATGTGAGGGTCAATAATTATCACAGATTAACAGAAGGATGTTAAAATAAAATAACAAAAGTATCAATTAAAAAAAAAACAAAACAAACTTGACCAGGGAGAAAAGCATTTAGAAGTCTAAGTAGGCTAGAAAAAATGGCTTATGGAAATACTAAAACATTAGACTTGTTTTAGCTTTGTTAGGGACAAGTGAAACTATTCAGGACATCGACTGCCATGATGACAGGGAAAGGTCTGATGGCATTAAAGGGATTCCCTGCTGCTTCTCCACCAGGGTCACCGGCTTGTCACTGCTTCTGTCCCAAGGCTGTTCTGTACCTGGGAGTGTCAGCAGCAACTGCTCTGCAAGACTTGCCTGGCTTGGCAGGGTGCAGCAGGCTCACCCGCTGCCCATCAGCCCCTTCAGCACCCATTCGGGACCAGAGTTGGGTCAGCTCACTGGAAGAATCACAACACATAGCTCTAGCAGACAGCAAATTGGCACCTCACCGAAAAAAGTCCCTGTTCTGATATGGGCTGTTGTGGATATATTATGAGCCATATTCCAGCAGCATGGTCACTCTTGAGAGGAAGAGTGTCTTCCTGAAACCAGAGATGTAGGCCAAATGTCTAGATAGGGAAATTGGTCTGTTTTGAGTTTGCTACCAAATTATCTCAGTGGATTGTGTGTGTTTGAATCTCCTGAGACACCTGGCACATTAGAGGAGTATGGATTATATGTTTCAGTTGGGAAATGAAACCCTGAGAGCTCTCAAGGATCTGAAATCAATTCCAGCAAATTACCATTTCAAAGTTCGCTTTGTGATCTCTTGTTCTGTAACTCCTTAGAGTCATCACAACTCCAGGCAGAGTAATATCTCACTTGTAGGTTTTATTGCTGTTTTCTGTTAAGGAGTGCAGATATAAGGGATAACTGATTTTGGTTATTAGCTTTTAATAAACAGTCTCAATCTGAAATATAAAAAACTATGTTTGGTGTCATAATATACTTTTTTTTTTTTAATTAAATGTGACTTGCATTTCAATTAGTAGCTCTATCTTTGGTATTACTTTATTCCCCTAAGCGTGGGCTGTAGACAAAACCATGGAAGAGGCAGCAGAGGCTCTTCGTACTTATGTAAGTCTAGCTGGTTTATTGTTCATTTTATTTTTCTGGAAGCATTCTTCATCTTTCTAGTCCCTTGCTGGTTTGCATCCATAGGGAGAATTATTGCAGTCAGAGTTTGAGTTCAGGTATTCCTGAGGTATATCGAAGTTCAGCTATCCCCCGGGGAAGGACATCCCTGTGCCCTCTCAAACCTGGGGGAATGATGGGCAAGCTGTTGAATGCAGTGGGCTGTTGTCTCAGTTACTGAGCTCTTTTCCTTCTCCTTTCAGCTTGAGGGTGGTTTGTTGAAACAACCTCAAGCTTGTTTCATTAGCATCTGAGAATACAAACACAGCACGCAGAAAACCCTTCAAAACCTGCTAGCTGACACTGCAGGTTGGCAGTTTTTGCTAGGTGCAGCGGTGAGCGAGGCTGCTGTTGAACATCACTCATCTCTGCAGGTCATTGCTTGGGGACAGTGTGTGGCAGTGACCCTTTTTAGAGCTGGGCTTGGTTCCACCAGCCCTTCTGGAGGTAAAAGATGACAGCTAACTAAAAGTTTATCAGCAGGCCTTGGAAGGGTTAAATGTTTTCTTTGTGGCAGTAAAGGACATGGAAAGCTGCCAAGTATTTAGATTTGAGATTTGAAAAGCAGCTGGAGTTTAACTGCTCTTAGCAAGCAATTCAGTGCAGGAAGGGGGAGACTAATAATAACGTTACACAGTGCCATTCATAACACTGTCATTAAGTTTGGGTCAGTGTTTTCCATCCAGACACCTACGCTCGGCTGGAGCCAAGGTGCAGAGCCCAGGCCCACCCAGCACTGCAGGAGGACAAGACCAGGTCTCCAAAGAAGAAGAGTGGCTGGAAAGACACAGAGTAAACAGGGTCCCCTCTTGTGTTCCTGGAGCTCAAAAATGGCTCAGTCTTATAGGTGATGAGATCACTCTTTGGAAATGAGACCATTAACACGAACTGACTTACTCCAGTTTTACAATGGGCTGTTTCAGATGGATTTTAAAAGTTGTCCTCTGGTCCCAGAGACTTGCCAGTGCCCCCAGCTTTTGATCACAAGGCTCACTCCAGTCCTCCCAGCTTCTTCTACACCATTGATCTGTTTGTTTCTGTGAAGACATCGCACCACTACTGCTGCCTGTGTGGGCTTGCACCAGTGCCAGGTGACTTGTGTTTAGTGCCCAGTGCACTATTGGGCAAAGACCACCCATTTGGCTGGGCAGCTAAAGCTTGTGGGTCAGGGGGAGGTGTATTTCTCCTTGCCTGGTTGTCAGCTTGTGGTTGGAGAGCATCACTAGAGCAAGCCTGGATCCTTATACAGGGTACTTAAACAAGATAAGTGGCGTATTGCCATATGTGCACAGCTGTTAACCCTCCCCATGACAAAGAAGGGGTTTGGAGGATGTGCTTTGGATTTGACTCTGGATTGGATCAAATGTTTGAACAGATAGTTAGCAAGCAACACGTTAAGTAATAGGACATACATATTGTAGCAAGACTTAATGCTGATTAAGTAGTTACAAGAGATTTAAATGGCTCCAGGATATGCTGTGGTAACTGAGTCTCAGCTCAGTCAGGTCTGTCTAATATTGTGCAGAAAAGAAATCAATGACAGTGCATTTCTTTGTTCTCCAGTGTTGCGATAAACTCATCCTTAATGTCACAGCTTCACAAAGCTTTTTATTTAATGGTTTGAAAAAAAACCAGTAAATCTCGAGCTGACTACATTAGTAGGGTGGTGCCCCAGCATTAATCACAGCTAAAGAAAATCCTGAGACATATGTATCCCATAGTAAGATGCTTTGTCATGAGGTAGGTGTTTGGATAATGAGAGGACAGTTTAAAAAAAAATGAAATACAACCACAACCAAAAACCAGGCAATTGTGCACATTTGCTACCAAGGTTTCAGTGTAGCTGCATGTCTTCCACTAATGCTACAGAGCTATCGGGACCATTATATGTAAGTTATGATAAGTAGCTAGTATGCTCTTTTCCCTGCTTTCTGCAGGAGAGTAAATGTGCTGTGAGTTGCACATATCCCACCTCTTCCGTGCCATCTCTGATTTTTGTTCCCTGCAGGATATTTGTCATGGAGTTCAACCTGACTGTGCTGGGGAACACTGGGCATGTCTCATGTGAATTAGAGCTCTTCAGATCTTGTCTCCTAGTCCAAAAAAAAAAAAAATAAGACTGCAACTTCTGCTAGGAAAGAGAAATCAGGTCGGATTCACTCAGTGGCTTCAAATGCATAAAATGGGCATACACCTGGCCCAGGCATAGGAAAACCTCAAAAGTGGCGAGGTAAGGAGCTTTTTTAGTAAGTTCTTTTTAGCATTAGTTGCAGAACAACCCAAGGTGCTAACACAGATGTTCCTGGTGCTGTATTTTGGTGGCATGTATCATGCTGCTGAGCTGTGCTCGGAGGGCAGAGCTGCCTACAGTGGCATCTAAGCATAGTTCTGATTTCTGTGACAGCACTAGGGACAAGTGCTGCACTGGTGGGCTTGGAGCTTCTCGCCTGCTTTTGACTGCAGTTGCCACTGCTGCGGTTTTGGGTTTTTGTTTGTTTATGTGTGTGTGTTTGTTTTCCCCTGTTCCCAGAGTGAAAGTATATTTCAGAGAGGCACTTGAGAAGGGAGACTTTGACTGGGCTATGAAGGATCTCTCTCTTGGGATTTTTTTGCTCTGTAATTTCTTTTCTGTATGAAACGTGATTAAAGCTTGACTTTGCTTTTGAAAACACACAAACAAAACACTATTTCTTTTGCTTCTAAGTGACCACAGTGCTCCACCTTCTTCCTTCCTTCCCTATTTGTACTTACCTCTGTCTGAAGTCACACCAAGGCTTAAAAAGTCAAGCAGCTTTTCAGGAGATAGACCATGTCACAGCATGACTTGCAACAAAGGAGTGGAGAAGAGTTCAAACTACAGTTTAGTGTATCTACTTTGTTTTTCTCCAGTGGGCTTGTGTGAACAGGACACAAAAAACACTTGCTATAAATTCTGGAAAATACAGCCTGACTGCTGCAGACAGTGACTTTCTCTGCTTGTTGTGTGGTCTGTCTTTTGCAATATTTCTTTTGAATGTGTTTGTGTTATAAAACACTGCTGAGAGCATGCTAATTTTTCTGTCACTTACAAGAACTGTTTTCTTGGTAGTTTCCCATGCAGTGTTTGGAGAAGAGAACACAGTTGCTGGATACAATTAGAAAAACCAAAGATTTGTATCCAAAGGATGGTCCATTTCTGTTGTGTTGGGCTAGAGAGGGATGTCTGTGGCTCATAAACTGAATCAAAATATAAAGCTGTGATAGTTACATTTGAGAAACTCAATGACTGTTGTATGTCAGCAAGAATAGCTGAATGCTGAACAAATGTCACAAACACAAGTTTGGGGTGGTAGTTGTTACGTGTTTTTATATAGAGAGAAAACAGCTTACTTATAGCTGTGCCTGGCTGTCAGTCTCCACCAGACTTGTTTTCATTTCCTGGCATTCAGTGCATGGGATATGTGTGATACAGCCTGAATTTTATACAGGGGTTGTACAGGAAATAAAATTGCTTCTTTTCCCAACTTGAGGTTGCCTGAGCCATGGTACCTACAGGTGTTTCTATTTATGAATCTTTCCTCATACAAAGGAGTATCTTATGCTGTACCAATACATGTGCACACATGATAACATAGGTGCAGATGTGACTGGAGGCAGTTTCTCCTGTGAATGAGGAAGCAGAGCCAGGCCACTGTGGCATTTCTCCTTTGCATAAATAAATAAAATGGTTTTATTTTATTTTATAGTTCTTCTATTTTAAGAACAGAGTGGGCAAGATTTTAAAAATTAGAAGCTCTTGTAGCTGAGGAAGATGAGAAAGAGAGAAGGCCATTGTCAGGTGGTGCTTCTGGCCACCCATGGCTGCTGGTCTGCCTCTCCACCCCAAAAGGATTTGCCCGTTGCCAGGGTCTGCAAACAGCCTTGTCACACAGGTGATCTTTATTGCAGTAGTGAAAGTTCAGGTCTCCAAACCTTTTGCTGATATATAGTAAACAGTTGGATCTAATGCAACTTTTAATTTTTTTTCCTCTCATATATTATTGTTTTGTTTAATATCTGTAATACAAAAAAATATTTACGAGCCTGTAACTTGAGAACTAAGGGAAGATTATTTTTTTGTTTCTTATGCAGTCTTAATTCAGGTCTGTTCTTGGAGTATTTCATATTCCAGCCCTTAATTACACAGTTATGTGATACTTTGCCATAGGACCCCAGTCCTCACATGTGCAAAGGAAATGTAATTAAAATCAGATGGGCAGCTCTGAATTTCACACACAACTTGCAACTGCTGGTCTTTGTAGCCCAAATAATGTAACTTGTTAGTTGTGTTAATGTCTAGTGATTGACCTGAAGTTTTGTTTTTGCACATAGAAAAACTTCATGGTCCATATTTTGAGTTCTTAATTTCACCATTGGTACCTAGATGTAGCTTTGAGGTAGGCTTTTCTGGAGTGACATCTGAGTATGAAGGCAGTGTTCAGAAAAACATTGGCTCAAGCACCTCCTTCCAAAAAAAGTGCCAAAGTCGGCGCTAAGTCACATGTCCAAGGATTAGTCTTTCCGATTTTCATGCTGATAATTAATAAAATGTCTAAGAGCTTATGTTTATTGATTATTTTGGTGGACTTGGTAGTGTTAGGCTGGTAGTGTCAGACTCTATGATCTTAAGGGTCTTTTCCAACCTAAATGATTATATGATTCTGATTTTCTTCTCCCCACAGCAACAGAATCATGTGTGAGTTGCCATCCCTTCTCACTGCACTATTTCTTCCAGAGTCTGCATCCTTTTTTGTGAATCCTTCCCATGAAGAACACGAGGGAATGATCATATCTAGAAATACTTATTGCATGAAGCATTAAATCTAATCCTAGAATTAGTAATAAATTCGGGCATACTAAGGTTTGACTCTTGATGATGATAATGACATGTAAAATTACGTGTGAGTGTGTTTACTACAGCAGGGAACTTGAATTGACCTGTGACCTCATGAGCTGGTGGAGTTCAGGGTAACAGAAACTGTGCTAGTGACACAGCTTTGCTTGCAAGATCAGCTGCTGGCTGGTGATCTGGAGGCTGAACCCTGGTCAGGCTGTGCAGTGCCCAAAACAAAGGAGGGAATCGGCTACCTGAGATTTTTTTCTCGATTATTTTAATTCTCAGGGCCAAGTTATATGTAACTTTATATGCTGGGGAGTACTAGAAAAGTAGGTGCTAAGGAGCAGGCTTTTGGCAGTGATGAAGGACAGTAGTTGTGTTTCTGACATGCCGGCATGGGCGATTCAAACTGGTCTTGAGGAAATCCTCACTACTACTAGCCCTGCTGCTGCTCAGAGGGGCCCCTTGCAGAACTCTTCTGAGGCAAAGCTGAGAGGGTGAAAATGCTGAAGACAAGCTCTCTAGCAGAAGGAGCAGGGTGGTCTGTGGCCTTTAGATCAGGTGAAATCACTTTCAATTCACAGTCTTTTCTTGGGCAGGATGGATGGGAGGCTTCTGCGTAGCAGGAATATTCTCTAGGTTGAGAAGTTGAGGGGTTTTGTCAGGTAGATGAACACTCAATGGGATTTTATGACCATCAATTCTCCGCACAGTGGTAATGATATTTTAAAGTGCTGTATGATTCTCTTTGGGTTGAGGTGTGACTTCGTATAGCTGAGAGCCTAGCCAGGTATGCCCTTGGGTTCCATCTCCCCATTCTCCCCTGTGCTCAGGGTTTGCTCAGGGCAGAGGAGGAAGGAAGAAGCCACTAAGCCACTGAAGCAACAACAGTCACAGAAAGGCTCAAACTTATTGGTAGATCAGCTCACCTTTTCTATAGACTTGAGGAATTGTAAAACAACACCTGTAAGAACATGTGCAATGTATGTGTGTCTATCTTAAAATACACAAATACCACTTTCTGTATGGGTAATAGAAAAATCTGATGAAGGAAGGATGCAGTAGCTTCTCTTTCCTGCAGAAAAAATCCTGCCATTTGGTCAGTTATATGAGATAGCATGGCACCCAGTTTAACCTTGCAGCTTGCAAGTATGTACATTTATTTGACAAGAAAATGCTAAGAGCAAACTGAATGTACAGTTTGCTAAAGAGCCAATAAATCTAGGTTAGATCTTCCTTCCCTGGTCAGGGAACAAGGGAGCTATTTTTAAATCTGGCCTTCCTGTACACATTGAAATAGAATGATTTTTCTTGTGCTAGTCAGAGCATGACAATACTTTCACATTAAATAATGAGCTCTTACTAAATGGGCAGGATTGGACAGAAACCATTCTTTCTTCAAAAAAGACTGGCTCCAATGATTTCTCCAAGCATTGACCTCTGCAAAGATTAGATCATCCAGGGAGGAAGAGGGGCAAAGCAACCTGAATGGTGGGGAGAGAAGCTCGCCAGTAGCTTTGCGGGAGGTCTCCCATTGCATTTCACTTACTTGGGAATGGGGAAAATTACAGATAGGATCTCCTAATTTGTATGAAACTCTCCTAATTTGTATGAAACTCAGTTTGATGGAAAAGCCTTTTGCAATCCTAACTGTTAAAACAGTTTGAATTATCTGGCTGTAGGCTCTTTCGGCCGACGGCAAGAGGTCTGTCTTCATTGCAATTGTTAAGGAGAAGTTAAGATGTGTATTCATGTCATCCTGTAGCCTTCAGCTACTTACAGCACATCTTCCCCTGTGGCCCTGGGTTTGTGCAAAGATAGAGCCAAAGCTTGCTCAGGCATGGAACATGGAATGTAGCAACTTTTCATTTGCATTGCTGTACTGTAGTGTCTGGTTTCAGCAATTAATGTTGGGTTTAGCCTCTCAGTGTGCTGGGAAGTAGTGCTCTTCTCTTCATTGCTAAAAATAAGCAGTTAAGTTTATATAGTCTAATCTTTACCTGACATGTGAGGGAGCTATAATTTAAATTTATTGTTCTTAACAGTTGCAGGTGATCCTGTGTTTGTGTTCAGAACGTGCCAGATTCAAGTTTTGGCATATGCTCCTGCCACAAACATTTCCTTTATCTCTTAGCTTTCTGTAGGTGCCTGTTGATACTTGTGTTGTATTACTTCTGTGTATTCCTGCTGCACACTCACAAGAGGACTGAGACCATATTTTATTCATTGCTGACATTCTTGTTTCTAACCAGAAGTAGGGAACAGTAAGGGAATCTGAGTTTGTATACCAGAGGATGAAGCTTTCTTGGCTAGGCTGCTGGATAGTTGAAAACAGAGATAAGATACCATAACCTAACTAGCTGAATTGACAGGCTGCCTCTTTTGTGAGCTCGCACTTGCTTTGCACCAATTTAGAACTGTTTGGAAAACCATCCTGTCACTTCACAGATAACAGCTGCTAAAATATCTGGATAGTGTTTTTATAGGCAACTATATTGCCTATTTGCCTGTCTCTGAAGATACTTCTGCTAATGTTTTAGAACATATTTTTCACGTTGTTTTAATTAAGTATTTAAAGATGTGGCTTGAAGGAAAATAATGTTGGAAAAAAAAAGAGCTAAGTACACTAAGCCATTCACATAGCTGGTTACGGGCTAGCTCAATTTAGTTAAGTGTCTGTGTATATTCATGAAAGATCATATTATACCAATATATTGATTTTTACTTCTGTCCTGAAACAATGGAGATTTTTTTTTTTTTTTTTTTAAGGTCTTGCCTAAGTCTTGGGACTGAGGGGAGGGAACATTTTATAAGTCAACGACAGTTGCTATTTCTTCCTACCTGGGATCTTGGATTTCATTTGAGCTTTAACTCAGTGTCTCTCTCCAAAAGGATTAATTAGAACATATTTCCAAATCATTGCACTGGGCATAAAGAAAAGGTCTGTTGAAAAGCAGCAGAAAATATATGTCCAAATAAGAACGTCTGGAGTCATCTGGATCTGTCTGTCTTCTGAAAAGGCCCTTCTTGTTTAAGTGTTAACAGAGTCAGGCATTGACTTCTGATCTGGAAAGCTTTTGTCTGTTGCCTACAGCCAGTGAGACAACATAGGTGTGAATGCTGCTTTCCCTGCTTGCTCGTGAACTTTTCTTTGAGTCAAGGGTGAGACTTTGAAAGAGAAGCAAGAAAACAAGATCTAATTGTTGTGTAAATGATTTGGTTGTCTGTAATTTCATTCTGGGGGTCGGAGGGGAAGTGTTTCTGTTTGAGTAGAATATAATTGATTAGTGTACATAAGGAAAGATAAAATTCTGAAACTTAATTGTAGCTGACCAAATGACCATCACTTTGGGTTTTGTTTTTTCCAGGTTAATCAGAATGTGGAGATCCAAAGGGCCCGTCTGCGAGATGATGTTAAGGAATATAAATTCCGAGAAGCGCGTTTGCTGCAAGACTACACTGAGCTTGAAGAGGAAAACATCTGTCTCCAGAAACAAGTGTCTGTCCTGAAGCAAAATCAGGCAAGTTTTTCAAAACAGTGAGCATTGCTTTGGTAGCACCAGCTAATTCCTGTGTTATGGCATGGTTCTGTCTCATTTGAACATCCAACCACTTCTTCTCTATGTTTGTACTGCTTTTGAGACTATAAACTCTATCTTTTAGTACCAAGAGTTATCCCAAAATGTTTAAGTCCTTTCTGACTCTGTTTATACAGTCGTAAGACTTTATTGCTTCTACTTTGACTTCCAAGTCCTTCTATTGCGTTCTCTCTCTTTGATGGAAGTGAATTCTCTACCAGTCTGCTTTGTTACTTGGTTTAGTCTTGTTGCTACACTAGTTTTTCAGTGTCTCTTTGTGATACTCTCTATCCATCCATCCTTTTCGGCAGTATCTGTAACCGGATGTATTTCTGAACATGTATTTTTATTGCTACTTAGTGCTTACATTATCTCTCCAGTTCTGTAGTCCTCCTCTCTTCTAGTTACTTTAGTTAAACATGTATTACTGGTGTAGTTGCTCTATACTGTCAGACCTGTGTGACTGCTCATCTGAAAGGTCACGTTTAATTGCACAGTTCCAGCTATTTTCAGAATTTTAGAAAACTGCATTTTTGGAACAACTCAAGAATTTCCCTGAGTTATCATTTGTGGAGGTAATCAGATTAGATGTGGTCTTTGGCGCAGTTCACTTATCTTCATCTATCAGTTGGGGACTTGCTATTTTTATTCTTCAGGTACCTGTCAGTCTCATTGTATAAATAAAACTCAAGGTTCAGTTGAGAAAATGGTTTAATATTCCTGAAATAAAAGCTCTTGAAGAAAACAGCAGTGTTAATACCATCTGTTGTAGTGAGCACATAGCAAAAGCTTATTAGGATTTGCGTCAGAACTCCTTCAGTGTTCTGAATGAAAGCTGCCCTACCAAGTGAGGTATCTGGGATATTGAATGTATTTCATTTATCTCCAGGTGAAACTCCATGGCAATATTTATCACTTTGGCCTCACTAATGTGCCCCAAATGGTGTTCCAGGTTGGACCTGCTCTCACCTGAGTATATTTGGTCTAATTACACTGTTTTGGGTGCCCTGAATCATGTGGTAGGGATGGAGGGACTGTTATGCTCTAGATGCAGAATGGAACAGATAGTGATCTGGTAAAATCCAATCCATGTAGTTGGTTACTTTTTTGTTTTTTACCTTTCTTTGTCTTCTTTATTGTATTCAGAGGAGCAACTGAAAGTTCCGAGCTAAATGTTCACGTTCCGAAATAATGATATTCAAGAATGCTGTCATTCTGGGCTGAGCTGAATTTAACCTCAGATGCTGTCTTGTCAGTTGCTAGTAATTATTGACTACTGTGTTTGTATTCTGGAACCTTTGAAAATAGACTGCAATCTTAAATATTTGAGCTCAGTGGACATATATAGAAACAAGAGCTAATTATTTTCATGGCAATGGATTATTTCATTTTCTACTTTGTCCTAATCCTACTTGATGAATTTTATTAAGCTTTAATTATCTACTGACATAACTAGAAGAAGCCATCAAGTTTTCCCAGGCTTAACATGCAGAACTGAATTAACATGATTGCTTCCTGGTTTTTAAATCAGGTGTAGTTCAGCGTTACCAAATTGGTATATACTGGCATCAAAATGCCTTTAGCAGTTGGCAAAAATAAATAGGGTCATATATGATGTGATATGTTTTCCTTTCTTTTAAGATAAGGAAAAAATATTCTTTAGGCTTTGTTTTTTCTCCAAGGGACTAAAAATTTTACACTAATCAGTGTTCATAATTGCAGTGCAAGAGAGGTTTTAAAAAAAATGCAGTTTTACAGCTAAAAACTTGTAGCATGTGTTATGGGTTTGTGTGGCGCGGTTTTTCTTTTTGGTAGTGGGGGAGGGGGCTGCAAAGGTGGCTCCTTTAAGAAGCTGCTAGAAGCTTCCCCAGCTCCAAGTCTGACCTGCCTCCAGCCCAGGCTGACCCAATCAGTGACGGTGGTAGTGCCTCTGGGAGAACATATTTAAGAAGGGGAACCGGCAGTGGGTGGGGGGAGTGGAATGTGAGAGGAACACCTATGTGGATACTGAGATCAGTGAAGAAGGAGGGGGAGGAGGGGCGCCTGAGGAGGCTGATGGCCCTGCAGCCCGTGGGGAGAAGGCAGGCTGTCCCCCTGCAGCCCATGGGGGTGAACGGTGGAGCGGAGGCTCCCGAAGATGGCCGTAACTCCATGGGAAAACCCGCGCTGGAGCAGTGTGAGACTGGAGAGCAGCCCGCGGAAAGGACCCGCGCCAGGGAAGTTCGGGAAGAACTGAAGCCCGCGGAAAGGACCCGCGCCAGGGAAGTTTGTGAGGAACTGCAGCCCGCGGAAAGGAACCACGTTGGAGAAGTTGGTGAAGGACTGTCTCCTGTGGGAGGGACCCCAGGGTGGAGCAGGGGACGAGTGAGGAATCCTCCCCCTGAGGAGGAAGGAGCGGCAGAGACAAGGTGTGGGGAGCTGACCTCAACCCCCATCCCCTGTTCCCCTGCGCCGTTGGCGGGGAGGAGGGAGAGAGAAGCAGGAGTGGAGCTGAGCCAGGAAGGTGGGAGGGGTGGGGGGAAGGTGTTCTGAGGTTTGGTTTTCCTTCCTAATATCCTTGGTTTTGATTTGATTTGTAGTAAATTAAATTGATTTTGTTTCTTCCCCAAGTTGAGCCTGTCTTTTGCCCGTGACCATAAGTGGGGAGTGATCCCTCCCAGTCCTTGTCTCGACCCAGGAGCCTGCCTTTGGATTTTCTCCTCATCCCAACGTGGCCAGGCGAGGGGGTGGGGAGTGCGCGAGTGGCTTCGTGGTGTTTTGTTACCAGCTGGGCTGAAACTGAAACCACGACAAGCATACCATCAAATTTCATGTAGCAGCACTATGGGTCTGAAGTGTAGAGTCTGAATTGTAGCTTTCTCAAGATATGCTGAAATAATGATAACAAAAATGATAAAACATTTTATTTTGAATATATAAAAGCAGAGTTTGATTGCTAGGTGCATCCCAACAGTTTTAAGCTCAGTGGCATATTCTAACAGCAGTGCAGCAGAGTGTCAGAAGCGTAGCTTTGCAACGGTGGTTTTTGGAAATGTTGAGCTTGAATTTGTGGGAAGGTTAGCCAAAGAATTTGTTAATCAAACAGAGAAAGAGTTTTCATAATGTGCTAGGAAAGCCTGTTTTGTGATGCCTCTGTATCACATGCTGTATCTCCCACCTGTCTTAATTAAGCTGGAATTGATCAGCTAATTTGACAGTTTGCTTAGAAATTTTATTCCATGGTCTCTCTTCTGGTTACCTATTCCATAGGTAAATTATGTAAGCAATGTTTACAGTCATAATACCAAAACTAGACTCCAGAACTGAAAAAAAATTATTCTATTCTCACCCTACTTAGTGAAATCAAACATTCAAAAGTAAAATTACTTGGTGCCTTGCAGGCAGACATTTTCATTAGGGGCTTTTTTCCCTTCCATTTTTGTATCTCCAGGTGGAGTTTGAAGGCCTGAAACATGAAATCAAAAGGCTTGAAGAGGAAACAGAATTTCTCAACAGCCAGCTAGAAGATGCCATACGGCTGAAGGAGATCTCCGAACGCCAGCTTGAGGAGGCCTTAGAGACGCTGAAGACAGAGCGGGAGCAGAAGAACAATCTTCGTAAGGAGCTCTCTCACTACATGAACATCAACGACTCCATGTACAACAGCCACCTGAACATCTCTTTGGATGGACTGAAGTTCAGCGATGAAGCCACAGAGCCCAATAATGATGAAATCATGAATGGATTTGAACAAAACTGCCTCAGCAAACTCAGCAATGGCAAGAATAGTACATCAACGCCCAAGAAAAATGAAAGCTTCCCTCCAGCCCCAAGTCTGGTTTCAGATCTTCTGAGTGAATTAAACATTTCTGAAATCCAGAAGCTGAAGCAACAGCTTGTACAGGTAAATGGGTTTTCTAAACAACTGTGTACCAAGTAGCTGCTAGAGTTTATTTGGGTTGTAATTTCAGTCTTTTCAGTATTTCACGTGGCCACCATACAGTATGAACTATATTTGTAAAGGCTCTGATTGATTTAAAATTTGAGGATGTTAAATGTTTGTCAGTATGTCACTAGCAAGAAAGATAGTATTTTGTTCAAAAATTGATAGTACTCCAGTCACCTTCATCAAAAGGAGTTTGGTACACCATAACTATTTTCTGTAATTAGTTCAAAGAACATGAAGTTTTAATCAGTACCAAGTATTTCTGTTATATTTGTGCTGTTGGGAGGTTGGAGAGTTTGAAACAAGGTACATATTTGTGTTGCCTGGAAACATTTTAAAGTTATTTTGTCAAGTATTTTTTAAGTGTTCTATAAGAAAAAGCCTTTGGTGAAAAAAACACTCGATTTTTTTCAAAATAAGAACTTTCAGAGGAGAAAATTTGAAAGTTTTGGTATTTCTGAATCTTTCATGAAGCTCCAAGCTTCCACCATGGACTTAGCTGCACGTTTTCCAATATTTACTTGATAATTTGCAAGATAACAGTAACCATTAGCTTATCTTTGGCTGAAAGGATGTTTTCACAATGAGAACATCAGCTATGGAAGAAATGTGTAAAAATGTGCATTTTGAAGTGGAAATGAGAAAGCATTGGCAAGGAACACTGTGCTTGAGATAGTTTTAGAATGAATTAAATAGTCTTTCCCATAATGTGCAAGTGATCAGATTCCTGCAACCATATGGACCTTGGCTAAGTTGCTGCCTCTTACAATAAAACCATTTAAGTGGCACAGTTCCCTTTAAGTAGACATCTGTGTTCATGCATTTCAGATGGAAAGAGAAAAGGTGAACTTGTTAACAACGCTACAGGAATCTCAGAAGCAGCTTGAAAATACACGGGGGGCCCTCTCAGAGCAGCATGAGAAAGTTGGCAGGCTCACAGAAAACTTGAATGCAATGAAGAAGCTCCAGGTCAGCAAGGAACGTCAGTCTGCCCTTGACAATGAGAAGGACCGAGACAGCCATGAAGATGGAGATTATTATGAGGTTGACATCAATGGGCCAGAGATCCTGGAGTGCAAGTACAAAGTGGCTGTGGCAGAGATTACTGACCTAAAAGAAGAGCTCAAAAATCTTAAGGCCAAATACAAAGAATGTGAATCTAAGTATGAGGAAGAGAAGAGCAGATACGAGACTGAGAGCCAAGCTCTCACTGAAAAGATTACCTCACTAGAAAAATCCAGTAGGCATGACAGAGAACAGGTGGCCAGACTGGAGAAGGAGCTAAAGAAAGTCAGTGATGTTGTTGGAGAAACACAGGGCAGCCTCAGTGTGGCCCAAGATGAACTAGTCACCTTCAGTGAAGAGCTGGCCAATTTATACCACCATGTCTGTATGTGCAACAATGAAACTCCCAATAGAGTGATGCTAGATTACTACAAGGAAGGTAAAGGTGGACGCAGTAGTCCAGAGACCAAGGGAAGAAGGTCTCCCATTCTTCTTTCTAAAGGGCTGTTAACTATAGAGCTAGGAAAGGTAGAGAATGGAAGCGGTGACAGCAGCCCATCTCCAGTGTCATCTCTGCCGTCTCCTGTGTCAGATCCTCGGAAGGAACCGATGAACATTTACAACTTGATTGCTATAATTCGGGATCAGATCAAACACCTGCAAGCTGCTGTGGACAGAACAACTGAATTGTCCAGGCAGCGTGTTGCCACTCAAGAACTTGGGCCAGTGGTAGATAAAGACAAGGAGGCTCTCATGGAAGAAATCCTGAAGTTGAAGTCCCTGCTGAGCACCAAGAGAGAACAGATAGCAACTCTGAGAACTGTGCTGAAGGCCAACAAACAGGTAACCAGGTGTTATAGATGTGAAGGTTATAGTATCAGAGAATTAGGTCATAAATACAAGAGAATTTATCTTTGAGGTCATACTGCTATACCCTCAACTCAGTGTGGCTCTTGTTGCTGATACTTGTTTGGTACAAGGCTGAAGCAGGCTGTTTAATTAGAGGCACACAGCTGTCCTGCTGTAAAGCTGAGTGCTGGGGCTTTAACTGATTTTAGCTTGTCACATACTCATGAGACATTTTATTAAGCTTAAGGTAGCTTCAATCTACTGCCTATCTGAATTAGATTAGATTGAATTTACTGTAACACATCTGAAATGAAGGGGTAGATCTTATATTTTTACTTGAAGGAATTCTAGTACTTACCCTTAAAAGAGTTCTTAAGTACTGTTTTCTCTCAAATTGCAAAATAAAAGAAAGCCTTCCAGGATGAGGATGTGACATAAGAACATGGTCAAAATAACAGGGGTGAAAGGTAAAATTAGTCTTTGGGGATTGGGCTGTGCCATTTGATACACATTAGCAGTGCAGTAGATTAAAATAACCATAAAGACACCATGCGACATGCTTCATTGTCTCCTCTAAAGTTAAAATAAGGCAAATTGAAGTTGTCTTAAAAAAAAAAGTATAGTGTTGTTTAAGAACTACATACACACTTTCAGTTTTCTTTTGCACATTTTAGTAAAGCTGTCCCAAAGTGTAAGGCAAAATGCTGTAAGTGTTAGAGAACAGTGCAAGTGATTGATGAATGCATTTAAATATAGAGATACTAAATAGACTATTTAGTTCTTTGTGTTGAAGTATGTAAAGTTTAATTTCTTTTACTAGGTGGAGATAGGTGTCACTAAATGTATATTCTGTAACTTCCTAGATGCTACTGCATGGTTAGTGGGAGTAGGAGGCCCATATGTTCAATCTGTTTCCAGTGTTCAAAAATTAAATTTAATCTATACAAGAAAAGTTGACCAGAAGTTTAACATTCCAGTACAAAGTAAATGTTTCATTATGTGAATAGTGATTAGAAATGTCTTAGCCAGCCACTTTGCGAAGAGTTCTGTTAACTAGTACATTTCTGTTCTTCTTGGTAAACAATAGACTGCAGAGGTAGCCCTTGCCAACTTAAAAAGCAAGTATGAAAATGAGAAAGCTATGGTTACGGAGACAATGATGAAGCTGCGAAATGAGCTGAAGGCTTTGAAAGAAGATGCTGCTACCTTCTCTTCCCTCAGAGCAATGTTTGCTACAAGGTAAAGAGCGTATAAACTCTGCAAAATGTCATTCCTTGCTTGTGTAGGGGAAGAGCTGAACATCCTGCCCACCCACCCATGCAGAGAGTGGCGGGGTGGGATGCCCTTTTCCAAGTTAGTTGCTTACAGTGTTTGTCTGCGTTATGATCAGAATGATGAGGAAAACGTCAGGGATATAGTATGTTGCTACAAAACAACAAGTTGTTGTGGAGGTATTTATTTAATTTGGGTGCAAGATTATCCCTGGTTCTTGAAGCCATTAACTCTGAGGAGGAGTGACATTTAACAATGCAAAATGAGTGTTTATTATGCAATGAAGACACAACTCTGCTTGAACTGTNTTCCATTTACCTGTGTGAGCTGATTGGGTTGCATATGTCTTTGGAACTTGCTTCTGCTTCTTAGTTGTGCTTTGTGGTGTTAACAGACAAAAAATACCTGCTGACGTGTCATGTGCTGTAGAAGTGATAAATGCTGTTTTGATCTGCATGTTGCTTACTGCTACTGTCATTGACTTCTTTAAGTCTGCACATTTCTTTTGGGGAATGTTGAGGCAACACCATCATGTTACAAAATCCAGATCTTCTTCACAGCTAAGGAACATTCAGTTGGCTCCGGTGTGGAGATGATCCTGGAAAACAGGAAAAGAAAAATCTTTATCTAAAAGTTGTCAGTCCCAGCTCAGTGGGATTCACAGGGACGCCCCTGGCAGCATTCATTTGCCTGCATATTCCATGTATTGCCTAAAGATGATGGAGAAGAGAGACTGTAAAGGATGCTGTTTAATGTAACCTAGATACTTTTTTTTAAGCTAACCCAAGACTATGGGAGAGTCTGTATGTGCTGTACGCTGCTTTGTTCTCTGCCTTCTCTGGACACTTAAAAAAAACCCCAAAGAAACCATAAAAGGTTTTCTTTCTGTCACATGCTAAAAAGCACCATAGTAAGGAATCACGAGGGTGCTTATGAGGGATTCCTGAGGCTTTTCTGTATGGTCCTTTGTGGGGGTGGTTCTGCAGCAGCTTTCATGTTCCTTGAGTAATCTTAGGCTTCCTGGTGATTCAGCTTTTCTCAGCATTATCTATGCATGTGGGTAAGCATGGAAGGGAGAAATGGATACCAAGGAATGCTAAAGGTTGAATTGTGGCAGCTCATTATGCTAGAGAAAGGAATGCCCTGTACAGTCTGGATTTGTCATACTTTCTACTCTCTCCTTTTCTGGGGTGTAATTAATATGCAGAAATTGCAATCTCTCTGTTAGTTGTAGATCAGCTTGAAGCTGAGAGGAAAGAAAAAGCATACTGTTAACTTTCAGTTATTTTTTCCTAGATGCAGATAGCTAGCTGTCTAAATTACACGTAACTGCAGTATGTTTTCCCTACACGTTGATTTTCCTGCCTCAGTGTGAATGTGAGTGACTGTGAACTGGTCTGGGAGAGGAAGAATTGTCAAAGAAATGCCAGAGGGGTAATTCTCTCTCTGCCTTTCTCTTGGTGTATTATCTAGAGGTCAATCTTGTCCTTTTACTGGGAAGACAATAATGAGGATTCCTTGACATGGGGAAATTGGAGGCAGAATAAAAGTTTTTTCTGAAAGCAACTGACTTAAAAGCTCCAGAATAGAACTCTTACAGGGAGTTGTGGGTGATTAGAGGCAGGAGTGAGCTCTGTTTGGGGATGCACAACAGACTTCCCTGCCTAAATGAACAATTGTAATTTCTGAATTTATGCTTTACATAGTAACTGTAGTGAAAAAAATAAAGGGCCAAGAGCAAAGGAGGACTCAGAAAGCTGAGGATGGAGTGAGTGGATATATGGTCCACTGAGCCTTTCATCTTGTGAGCACTTGCATTCCTGATCGTTGCATGGCAGATAAGCAGCTGGGCCTTGTATTTTGCATCTAGCCTGAGACAGTGGCAGTTGCACAGATCATGAAGGATTGCTTCCTTCTCCCAGTGTGCCCAGCGTTTCAGATGCCACAATAGCTATCAAGACCTATTACTGCAGGTAGGGTACTGTCACCCCTTCCCTCCCTGATCTCTGGTCAGAGAGGATTAGTAGTTTGGTGGTTGGCTGAGTGCATTCCTCTGTCAGTGGTTGTTTCATCTAAGTCTCTGTTTCAGGTAATGTAGGTGTGGAAAGGATGTTCCTAGGTGCTNAGATTAATAACAAGTGACGGGCCTTTATCCCACCGTGTTTGTTTGTGTTCTATGAGTGTGGGATGAAGCAGATTGCTGCACACAGGTATGTATTTTCCACAGGAAGACACCCATTTTGTAGGATGCAAGAGAGCTGTAACAATACATGAGAGTTGAAGGCTGGGCATGAATATAGTAACTGACCTAATTTCCTTTTTAAGTAGGTTAATCCCACTAATTTGACAATACTACCAGCTATTTTTAATAAGTGATTAAAATACAATAAGACCTCAGCCTGGAGACAAAGGAAGGCTTGCAAAACACAGATTAGCAGCTTCCAGCACTGAGGGACTGCTGCAGCACACTAGACAACACTGTCTGCCTAAAATTAAACTGTCATACAAAGGAATAAATCAAGATATGCATAAAGTATTATAGATGTACATGCAGTAGCTGTCCTGTTAAAGTCCAGATTTTCGTAATCAACACACATATCCCTTTTGTATGTATGAACAGACTGGAAGCCAGATTAAAATCTGCCCTGTATCGCTGAAAATGGAATTTATCTGCTCAATTAGACTGTAATAGGTATTTATGTATCACTGTATTACAATCAAACGTTTTGATGCTTCATTAGTAAACTCCCTCTTCACCAGAAAAAAAGATGCAATCACTTCTCCATTTAAAAATCTGAACAGAAGCTGAATATCTTTTTTGTTTTACCTTGTCAAGTAGGTTTGTACTTGCTAACAGGCAGTTTGGGTGCATTTTGTAAATAAACAAGGCCTGACAATGATGCAGTAAATGTTCATTAGGGTGCAGCCTTCAGCTTTATTACAAGATGTGAAGTGGTGGTACTTTCTCTTTATGGATACCATCTGGATCCTGTACTTTACCTACTATTTGGAGCAGCTGTTTGAAAGAATATTTCCCCAAATAATCTTTCTCAAAATTCATCATACAAAATGCACTACAGTGGTTACTGTTTTGAGAGGGTTATGAATATATTTACTTAGGAATTTAAAACAGTATCTTGTGTTCACATGAGAGGGAACATTGTAAAGAAAGCAGTCATTTTTACAGTATACTTGCAACATTGAACTACAATAATACCTGGGTGGGTATGTTCTGTATTTTAAAGAATAAAACCTTGCAAATTGGCAAAAGAAAATACGGCTTCACACAAGTCACTCATTTAGAATTTTTACCTTAGACAGCATAAACTAACTTGTTTTCAAAGAAAAACTTCAATGGAAATTTCCAAAAGTCAGAATAAGTCTTTAAAATACAGTGTTTACTCTCAGAGTTTGAACTGCTCTGAGTTTTCATTGCATCTCTATGACAAAAAAGTATAAAGAGCACACATTTGCAGTTAACTCATTTCACTCAGGTCTTGATTCTTATATACTTGAACAAAGGGGTTGCTTTCAAAGTGTTTGTTGAGTATTTATTGAGTTTAATGTGACCAATGTCCTATGTTAACAGCACCAAGTAAGGAAGAAGCAGTGAGTGAGAACAGGAGTTCCCAGACTAGAGGTTGGTACTGCTGGTGGTATTAAGGTCACTTCGAAGTAGTGCATA
>VYZV01015344.1:23777-55919 GCA_013401275.1 Pandion haliaetus | reverse complement strand
AAACCTTGCCACAGAAACCCAATACAAATATGTGTCACTTCACTTCAACCTTTAGTCATTAGACGTCCAAGAGGTATGGCTTGGGTTCCTCCCTACTCAATAGAGAAAGTCAAGAACCTCTTGTCTTTTCTAGGCGTATGTTTGAGCATTGGTGAACCTACCTGTGGAACATCAACCTCATACTGCAATATTTCTTAAAAAAACACACATTGTTTTATGGTTCAGGTGGTGGAATGACATGTTTATGTAGAGCTGGGTTTAAATTAGCCAACTTCAAGAGCAGAAGTAATCTGGCTCAACTACATATGACGTAATTCAGTGATAATCAAGATAAATTGACCTATGCAAAGCTTCCTGCATAGGCTAAATTACTTTTGATAGATGAATTGGCTTATTGATAGGTCATTTTGTTATCTGTAGAGAATACTGTAGCCCTCTGTATAGTCATAACTTAGTAGTTGTTTTTATCACAGGAAAGCAGCTCTTTAAATCAGGAACTGAACTGAAGTGAAAATAGCTGAAGATAGAAGAAAGCACTAGATGCGCTTGCTTCATTTTCACTCTTACAAGGCATAACATGATTACAATCAGAGAGAGTATACTGGTCTAGATGGACCTTTGGCACTCTCCCTCCCTTTCACAATTTGCTTTTGCATAAATACTAACTGTTCAAACTGAGCCTGTGTATGGTGGCACATCATTGTGGGACTTCAAATATTTCCTGTTTCCTTTCTGTTTTCAGTTGAAACAAACACGTTTGAACAGATAAGTGTTACTTTAAAATTTTCACATTATCTCTTCTAATTTTCCATTTTGAACATTGAAAGTTCAAAGCTGTTGATTTCCGGGGTGTGTCAAAACAGAAGTAAAGGATGGGATCTGACTCTTCTGACTGCTAAATAATGGTGATTAATGATGATTAATGTGCAGAAGCGTTGCCCTCCTCATTCAAAATATTAGTAATTCCATTTCTAGTAAGGAGATGAGAATGGCATGCACATTAGGATCCTTGGGATTAGCAGACTGATTTCCTTTTATCCAAACACTTCCCCCTAATTCTAAGAGATGGAGTTCTATATTAAAGAATAAAATAGGAAAGGTCTTTTGCTGCATTAGGAAAAAAACCCATAAACTGAAAGAAAGGCAGTCTGTTTATAATAGCAGTTCATCAACAGTAGGAGAAATTGAAATTAACCAACAATTAAAACAAAGTAATTTGCACTTTTTCTTTTTTATACTTGTAATTTTCATTGTTTGGCTTGGGCAACTGATGGCTCATTAATGTTTCATTAGAAAGAACCAGTACATGGATTCTGATTACTGTACAACAAATTTGTGTTAGCTGTATTCTTACCATGTTCTCTCTTTTTTCTATAAGTGATGTCTCATTGAAGTATTATAACTTATAAAACTTTCTAGGTTAAAGGCAACTTCTTTATTCTCATTTTCATGGTTCCTTTTGCAATGCCTAACCCACATTATTGATAGTGGAAATTTAATACAAGTTAAGAATATGACAGAGGCAGTCAAGCTGAAATGAGAGCGATCAGAGAAGACATATAATAGTAGACAGAAAGTAAAGATAATTACATAGGCTCTTAGTTCAGTTTTCACATGTTATGATTACTGAGGAAGGAACAGAATTTAAACTTCTACCAGAAACAACAAACTGTAAACATCCAGGATGGTGTAAGTTGTCATGGTGATCTACCAATGTTTGCAGATAAGCCCCGCACTGCTGCACATCAGTCAGTAGTAATTCACATAGATGTTTACAAAAGGTTCTCGCCAAACCTTAGGGAGAGGTCTTCACTAGGTTTTGATAGAAGTTCTCTCTCTTTCATCAATGAAATCTCCTCTTTAGGATGCATGCCATCTTCTGCTATATATAATATGCTTTAATAGGCTGCAGGAAACAATAAAGTTAGTTTCCTTTTATGACTGTTACAGAAGTAGCAGCTACCAATGTTAGAACATGATAGTCTCTTTCTTGGGGGAGAGGTGCTGTTATTTCTGTGTGTTTGGATAAGTTGTTGCAGAATGCCTAGTTTTGTTTCTGGTGGTGTCTCTGCCCTACTGATGCCAAGCACTAACAGAACTTCCAGCCACCCAGAAAGCAAAATGGCATGTTTCTTTCTAAGTCTTTCAGAATATATAGGGCATGATAAATGTAAGAAAGAAAATTGTGTGTAAGTGCTGCTTCCAGATCTTACAGATAAAGTGTTCCTGTACCAAAACATTATTCAAATGTGATGAAAATTGTCTCCAAAGATGTTGTAAGTGGTAGAGAGACTGATAGCCTTATTCACAACACTTCAATCTCCCTACCAAATACAGTTTAAAAATAACATGACACTGGTTTGACATAAATTGCTGCAGACTATACATTTGACGTTCTTATTACTGAATAAAAACCAGGCATTATGGGCTGACATGCATTTCATTCAAGTATGTCTGAGACACTTAGATTGGAAAATAAATGAAACAGTCAATACTAGTGACGTGATTAATATAGGGTCTGGCTTGGGCTGACTTTACAAGTGTGCAAGAAATTGCTTGTTGGACATCAGAGTATTGCCATTGTGCAACAGTTAGGAGGTTATGGCTATGAAAAGCACCTTCAGCCTCAGTGAACCTGACTGTGTGGCAGCATGTTTGAGAAGCATTTGTGTTTACAGTGGAACTGAGTATGCTTTTATTTTCCTGATATGATGTTTATAAACAGTAGTTGAAGAAGTGGCTCAAGTGAGCTTTGTAACAGTTCCTGCTTCTGCAAATACCTTCCTCTGGTATTAACTGCTACCATATTCTTAAAGCAACTTAAACTGAGCTCTAAGTATGGATTCAAGCATGCCTCTGTGAAAAACATACATGGATGACCCCCATTAATACTTATACAAATTTAATAGGTTCTTCATATCAGATAACTTGTGCTCGATTTCTATGCCTGTGTGAGCAAATTAATTTACAAAGTGTGGAGGAATCACATGAAAGCATCAAACATTAAGTAAATTCTGCATAATACTGTGGAAGACACATTGTGAAATGGTTCTTATGAATGTCAATGCTAGTAGCTTTTTTTCATAACCTAATCCTTTGCAGAATACTTATAAATGCCCAGGGCATTATAATTTCTCTTCCTACTAAAGGAGAAATCAGTGACATGGAGTTTAAATATAACTTGTTTTATTTGCAGCTATATATATGTTCTGGAATATAGGTCTAAGCAGTCATCACTTTCACATGTATCAGTTTAGCATTCTTGTTGAGAAAACCAGCCTCAGGATTTTACTCAAATCATAGCACAGTTTAGAGACAAGAACATATTTTACCATAAGAAAACATCCTGCTACCTTGAATAAGCAAAACTAGCAGAGTGGAAGATGACTTTTCCCAATAGAATCTTGGATCAAAATCCTAGAATAAGAAAAATCAACAGGGTAAATGTAGTGGTGACCCAGGGTGATATCCAAGATAGTAACTGTAAATATTTACAACTCACCAGAGAAGTTGGCTTTGAGCTCTAAATTTGTATGTACGATTTGCAAGACTGAAAACTCAATCAGAAACAGGAATGGTGGCATTCATGTTGCCTAGCTTTTGATTAGGTATCTTCACCTGATTTTCTCACTGGGGTCTTCCTTTGTAGCCAGTGGAGAGAAATAGGAACCTCTATGGCTTAGACATGCAGGATGTAAAATCAGTTCATCTAAAGAATGTCTGCTGTTATAATGGAAGTTTGAGATGACATAAATTTACATCTAATTATTTCCTGTGTTTTCCTGCTTTTATATGTTAAACATTCATGATTCTGTTTTTTCTTGAAAAATATGCTGGCTCACAGGGGAACAGTACTTTTTACCTAGTGAATAGAGATGCACGCTTCATTCTTATTGTCTACAAAATGTACATTTGCATAGATGAAAGCGAATAAAACAGTAAACCAAGTGTCCTGGTTTCAGCTGGGTTAGAGTTATTGTCTTCCTAGTAGCTAGGTATAGTGCTATGGTTTGAGTTTTGTATGAGAAGAATGTTGATAACACACTGAGGTTTTCAGTTGTTACTAAATAATGTTTATACTAAGTCAAGGATTTTTCAGCTTCTCCTGCCCAGCCAGCAAGAAGGCTGGAGGGGCACAAGAAGTTGGGAGGGGACACAAAGTGGCCAATGGGGTATTCCATACCATAGGATGACATGTCTAGTATATAAATTGGGAGGGAGTTGGTTGGGGGGGTCACCACTCGGGAAGTAACTGGACGTTGGTTGGTGTGTGGTGAGCAACTGCATTGTTCATCACTTGTTTTGTATATTCCAATCCTTTTGTTATTATTATTGTCATTTTATTAGTGTTATTATTATCATTATTAGTTTATTTTCTGTTCTATTAAACTGTTCTTATCTCAGCCCTCGAGTTTTACTTTTTTTCCCAATTCCCTCCCTTAATCCCACCGGGTGGCGGGGAAGTGAGTGAGCAGCTGCGTGGTGCTTAGTTGCTGACTGGGGTTAAACTATGACAACAAGACATTATGATTTTATGGAATCCAGAATTTCTAGTAGTATTTATTCTACTGATTTTAAGACCAGCCTGGAAATGAACGTAGTTGTCAGGAAAATTTCATAACAGGACTAAAATTTGATAGACTTTTTCTAGGCAGAAGAGGCTCCAAAAAATGGAGCCAGGAGTCAGATGTTACCTGCTTAGTTACTCAGACTATGAGCTTTGATCCAGGCTTTTTTCTAGAATGATTCAGCTGCCCAGACCAGAATAAATCCCACTGCTTAAGGATCTCTGTCTCCACAAGTTTACAGATAAAAACTTCTTTTCTGTTTGTGCTGGAGAGCTACAACAGCTGAAAAACAATTACTTAGAGTCAAGGCCTTGAACAGCACTAATAGGGATCCTGAGAACTAGAGCAGACAAAAAAGTTGGGTTTATCTGACCAAATTATAGACATCTGCAGTGAGGGTGCTTATTACCAAGGTATGTGTCTAGGTTCTCTTCCTTGTCAGAGAAAGAGGTCGTCTAGGGTACAAAATTTCTCATCCCACAGGAACTATCTAAAACAGGCCACAGAACCTCAGAAGCACCTCTTTGCATTGCCCAGAAGGGGAACCAGGCATTACCAGTTCATATGTAGATACCTGTACTGTCAATGATATCATCAGCTAGGTGAGAGGAATCTAACCCAGGGGTCAAGGAGGAGCTGAGAATTCCTTACTCCCTTTGTCCTGGGCTGCTGCAGACAAAACAAACCATAGCCAGTCTGAGGTAGCTCTTTGAAGCTGCTCAGACTTATCCTTCCCTTCCGTGGCCATTCCTAGGAGTTAATCTACCTAAACTTTGACTAACTATAAGCTGTAGACATACATCTTCACACTCCCTGATTCACTGCTTACTTCCAGGTACAAGAAAGTGCCAGATTGGGCAATTCTGTTCCCGCAGGAGAATCTTCTCCAGATCTCTGGAGCTCCTACAGAGGAGCAACCTATGCACCATTGAGTACTATAAAGAAAAGGAAAGGTTTTTAACCCTGAAATCACCAGTTGTTATTTAAAAAGAAGCCTGCCAAACAGAAAATGCTATTTTCTTTGTTCCTACTATGCACATTTAAAAGCTTCTTAGTCAATGCTCTCATCTCATCTGAGGATGCTTTTCAATACTGCACTATAGATCATCAATGTTATAAAGCTAATACAAGTCCTGAAGTATCTCTTTCTCATTCTTTTAATCTCATTTAGTAATCATAAGAAGTGCAAACACAAGCTAAAAAGAACCAAGTGCTCGGTTAATGACAATGAACAAGCTTCCTGAAAGCCAGGAGGCTGTGCTGCTTAACAGCAGCAGATGTTAAAAGTGAAGTGTTGGATTTGATCATAGCTGAGTTGGCAGAGTTTACTTAAGACCCTGAGCTTTACATGGTTTTATACAGGTACCCCTTGGACGCGCGTGGGTCCCGGTGGCATTTAATGTCTAAAGTTTTCTTTTACTTCTCTTTGAAGAGTCCCATCTCTTTTCTCTCTCTCTCTCTTTTTTTTTTTTTTTTTCCTTTCTTGTAAGAAAGAAGACGGGGGTTTGTGAATGAAAGGATGACTCTACCAGAGTAGCTGTTTGATGAATACAGACTTCTATTTCAACTTGTACAACGGTGCTTGCAGGAGTGAGAGTAGGGATTCGCAAAGGCATGAATGGGAAATAAGCAGAAACTTCTATCAACATCAATTGGGTGCTTAACCACCTTTGATGACCCTTTTTATTAAATTTAGGTATCTGTATATGTTAATAAATCATCTATGAAAAGAATACAAAACAATGGTCTGCAGAAAGAATTTTTAATAATGAGGTGTTTTGCTGAAAGGTAGGGTATAAACCAGCAGTGTTACAACATCTGAGCTGAGAAGAAAGAAATAAATCTCATCCTGGAAAATCCTGTAGTAGAAACTTACTTGCTGTCGTGGTTTAGCCCCAGCCAGCAACTAAGCACCACGCAGCTGCTCACTCACTTCCCCCCCCACACCCAGTGGGATGGGGGAGAAAATCGGGAAAAGAACTAAAACTCATGGGTTGAGATAAGAACAGTTTAATAGAACAGAAAAGAAGAAACTAATAATGATAATGATGACACTAATGAAATGATAACAGCAATAATAAAAGGGTTGGAATATACAAGTGATGCACAATGCTATTCCTCACCACCCGCCAACTGACGCGCCTGTTAGTCCCCAAGCAGCGATCGCCCCCCCCCAGTTCCTAAAACGTCACATGGTATGGAATACTCCGTTGGCCACTTTGGGTCAGCTGCCCTGACTGTGTTCCCTCCCAGCTTCTTGTGCCCCTGCAGCTTTCTTGCTGGCTGGGCATCAGAGGCCGAAAAGCCTTGACTTTAGACTAAACATTACTTAGCAACAACTGAAAACATCAGTGCGTTATCAACATTCTTCTCATACCTAGCTCAAAAACATAGCACTGTACCAGCTACTAGGAAGACAATTAACTCTAACCCAGCTGAAACCAGGACACTTGCTATCTGCTTATCTCTTGTATTTCAAAAACAAAAGGGAGAAGAAAAATACATTGGCACTAATCAGTAAGAGGACTGAGTGCAATTCCTGTTATAAAGCACTTTATGCAGCAGATCAGTGTATAATAATATTCACTGCATACTTGTGTTGGTACTAGTTATTGTTTACATAGCATCTAGATAATTTAAGAACGTATAGACATCAGCTTGCAGAATGTGGCATGTTTCTGTTTTGATTTTGATATGTTTAGATACGTACTTTCAATAGTGAAGAATTTAAAAAAAAAAAAAAAGGAAACCATGCCAGGCTGTAGAAATATGTATCTGTTTTAATAGGACTTTTGGAAAGGCATTTGCTTCACAAGATCTTGACATTTCCTCTAACAAAAAATCCTACATTCTAACATTACATGAAACAGATATACCAAACTTCTCTGGGGGATGTACGTGTGGACTGNGTTTATTTTGATAAAGATGAAAAATAGCTCTTGAAATAAAAAGAAAATAGAAAAAAAAAAAAAAAAAGCCCCTCCCACTGCTTTCCTGAAAGAAACCACAGCTTCTTTTAAAAACAAAAAGGAAAACCAGGAAGCAAACAATGCCCCCCCCGCTGCCCCAAGTGAATGTCGTGTATAATTGTTTGTAAGAAAAAAATGTAAATTTACATTATGGTAACCTGTAAAACAACAAAACCAAAGAAATTTATATAAAGATCATGTTTTTATCTTTGCAATTAATTTCACATTTAATTTGTTTCCCTCAAGTGTAGCCCTACATCATATCATGGGGGAAAAATGGAAGCTCATTAGCATTAGCGGGCCATTTATACTCTTCATGCTTTTTAGCTTAGAGCTGCCCAATCTCAGAGATTTTATTTGTTATGAATATTTATATTATTCTACACCATGATAGTCACATTTTATCACAATACTTCCTTCAAGCATAAGGGTAGGTTATAAGATTTCTTCCCACACATTTTTAGTAATCACTTTTCAAACAACTCCTTTTATAAAACACTTTCTTCTTGCAGCAGATCAGCTGTAAAATAATATTCACTGCATACCTGCATTTGTACTAAATATTCTTTATGTAGCAATTTAAAAATATAGAGACATCAGCTTGCAGTTCGATGAAGCAGTCAAATTCACCACTTCTCCATATTTTGTCTCCTTTTATTCTGTGGCTGCAGGCCTCCATATTAGCAGCTTTTCCCTCTTTCTTTGAGCCTGACTTTATTTTATTAGCAGCTTTCTCTCCTTTCTTTCAGCCTTATTTTATTTTATTTTTTTCTCCATCCAATTTTGTGTTATGGAAAAAGAAATCTGGGAGCTTTTGCTGACATAGAGTGTATAAAGAAACTGTATGGCAGAAGTAGTTGACCCAGTAGTGGTAATCGTGCACAAAAATAGAAGAACTGCAGGGTGAAGTTTTTGATCCATAGCAAGGAGCTGTGCAATGATCAATTGCCTGTCCAAATCTGCTCCGTACTTATTATTTTTATGGAAATGTATCATCCCAGCTTCTGTTAGGTATTCTCAGCTTTGCTCTGTCCCCACCCCTTGTGTTCCAACCACTTCTGTGAGATTTAATAAAATACCCTGAAAAACAAACATGGGGCCTTTTGAAAGATGGGATTTTATTTTGATTGCAGTTGGAAAATAAAGATCCAACTCCATTTTCTGAGAACCCGTATTAGGAAATGCAGATTGTGGAGAGCTTAATGCAACTGCCCTACTTTCTAGAGTCATTTGTTTTGATGAGAGCCTGAGTGTAAATTCTGTGCAGAACACAGACAGCTATTATGCAGTTAATTATGCACAAAGTAAACATGTACAATTGCAAACAGCAGAATGCCACCTAATAATGGATAACCTGAGATTTATGGTATGCATGCCCAATCTGTAAAGGCTTCTACTCATGAATCTAAAATGAATGGAACATTACCTAAATGATCCAGACTGAAGGATTTAACATATCGCTCTACCCTTATTGCTACTTATTTCCTGTCAGCATATTTTTCATTTGGCTTTAATTTATTGCACATAAACTCTATGCAAATGATTTGGTCATATTTAAAAACATATGGCCTGTGCTTCTGATTACTGGTTAGGCATTTTGTTACCAATTACTTGTTAAAGTAATCGCTTCTTTAATTATACTGGTCAGCAGATAATGACTTTGCCTTCATTTACTTGAAGACTAACTGCAGCAAAGTAAGTTGTAATGTGAATGTCCCTAGAAAGCCGGGGCACATCCTTTTTGCACATATTCATTAGCTTTCAGTTTCTTCATAGGTGTTTTTATAAATATGATTACAGCCTACATATATTCTTACTTCAGGTTTTCTGTGCTGGAGACTGATCTGTGCTCAGATGTAGTTAGCAGAGTTGTGACTGCATCAGGGCCCACTAATGGGAGCATTGGCTCACACACCATGATTAGCTCTCATCATCTCCAATGTGTCTTCTCTGCAAGGAGAAAAGGGCTTCAAAAATTCATAACTAATTGCAAAGCAGCAAGGAACCCATCTGAACTGCTAGAGCAGTTTGTCAGTAAAAGGCAGCTGTTATTATCACCTTCTGCAGTTGGATTTCCAGTTTGTCCTTTTTTGAGGGGAATAAAAGCAAACAAGCCCCCAAACCTTAAGACATCTTTTGTAGCTTTGCTGTAACAGTGGTCTGTGACACTGGGGACAGAATAATTTGCATGTTTGAGTAGGTCACCACATCAGTGGAAGTATTGCTGCTATGCCTATATAAGCCTTTGTTCCCTTCTCAGATTTGGATTATCATTAATTGCGTGTAACGTCTCACTGTAATCAGGTTTTTGTTTCTTTATACTTGCTTCCTGTCTTTATTATTTTCTTTGCTGACTGCTAGGCCATGTTAAAAGATTCCACTGACTCAATTGCATTGTACAATCCCTTTTGCCTGGGGCATTAATAAAAATATAAGACAAAAGAAGTGGAAATATTAGTCAGGAATGTGTGTATCATAAACTGTATCTACATTGCTAAATAAACCATATCCAGGGAGTGGGCTTAAGGACTTGCTCTGTCATCATGCATGTTACTTAATTGCTATCATGCTCCCAGTCATGGTTTTGGCACCCACCAGAATTTTCTGAGTCAACGTCTGGGTAGAATTTGAGGGATAGCATGTGTCAGGGAGCTCTCACACTGCCCATGAGGGGTACGCAGTGAAACAATTCTGCCCTGTAGAGTCCTCCAACAGTAACCCAGCAAGACTGGCATCCTCAAGCACTCCCATGTGCCCACACTCAGGCTACACCCCGGAGCCTCCAAAACACCTCCAATTTCAGGTACTGAAACACTGATAGAATGCAACACAAATTTCTCAGTAGTCTGGACACATTCAACTGAAAAGAAAACGTATAGAGATGGTAAGCATGACTTAGGGTGACCGAGGCCCACGGAAAGATGAATACTAAGTGCTGTGCAGTGTGGATGTAGCAAAGGCAAACCATTTGCCCAGACATGGGTCCCTCCTTCTGTGTTATTTAACAGCAAATATTGGGATTCCATGGAGACTGATGGAAATGCTTCATACTGTGAGATATTCTTGTCTGGTGGATTGATGGATAGAATACTCATCAAATATAATGATCAGGTCTTTCTGATGCTTAGACAGGGAAAAATGTTTTCTGTGAAAAACATGAGGGTTAATTAAAACGGTCTGTTCTATGCAGCATATTCCTCTTATACATCACTAATTCTACTACAAAAGAGATGCTATTATTACTAATATTTCCCAGGCTGAAGTTGCAGGTGTGCTGAAGTCTGTAATTCTCTTCATATAGCTCACATCAGGAAATTCATTTGCAATAGTGAAGGAAGAACTGTGGTGAGGCTGAGATACATTGCTGTTGGCACACAAGTTGTCTAGTTCAAAGCTAGCTTGTATGGTTTTGCCTTCGACTGCAATGCAGACATGCTCAGATACATAGTATTGCTGATGTTTGAGCTACTTAGGCATTGTTAGCTTTCCAAACAATATGTTATGACAGCTCCTACCCCTGTAGGTAAAGGGGAGGATGCTGTAGAGCCACACTTTCTTTCAAGCTGTGTATTCTCCTTCCGCAAGATATTACATCTGACGAAAAAAAGTCCCCAAACACTCAGTTATAAAATTAGTAGTAAGGACATATTGTGTGAAATTACTGAGAATGGAAATGAAACAAACTGGAGAACTAGCAACCATAGAAAAAAGAAACAAACCCATAAGTAAGGAATCAGGTATATCTCTCTTCTGGGCCATTAAAGGTTACAGGTCATAAATGTGTACTGCATTGCATCATTCCTTTTTACCACTTTGATGGTCCTGCCTCCTTTTCTTGCATTTTTTGCTGAATCCATCCTGCCACTTTCATTAAGGGCTTATTTTTTTATGATATGTAAAGGAGCAGGGGGAGCGTCACTTTCATCTTTGGGAGACAACAGTCTTTTTTTTTTTTTTTTCCAGTTGTTCCTCTGTAATTAAAGCTAACAATTCACTTGTTCTTTACCAGCATTTTTTGCTAGCATAGCTCTTTAAAGATTCCCCCCCTTCCATTAACAATTTTATTTTTGATTACTATTCCTTTCCTCTGAATCAGTCTGCTTTCACATCAGATCTCTTGTTGTCATTGTAGCCTGCTGTGTAAACCAGGTAAGCCTGGTAAGATACCTTTAGAGCGACAGGCTTGGTTGTGTTTGCTGGGCTATGAGGAAAACAAGACGACAAAAAAAACCCCCAACAACTCAGAGGTTTGCTTGTGAAAGAATTAGCCCCTGCTGAATCTACAGTACAGAAAAAGGCAGTGAATTTTACACTTAAATTGAAAGTGTCTTACTGAAGACTCCTGCTGAGAGGAAACCATTTCATGTTGCTAGCTTGATCTTAGTACTTTTCATGTCTAATGTACTGCTCCAACACTATGTTATACCCACTTTGCATAGAGGTAAATGACAGCATGCCGCCCAGGCAATGGGGAGTCAGAACCTTAGTCTTTGCAAAAGAACTGTGGAAGCAGAGCAGTCACCCGAGTGTGGTGGGTTGACCCTGGCTGGGTTCCAGGTGCCCATCAAACCCATTCTATCACTCCCACCCCTCAGCTGGACAGGGGAGAGAAAATATAACAAAGGGCTCCCGGCTCGATATAAGAACAGGGAGAGATCACTTAACACATTACCGTCATGGGCAAAACAGACACAACTTGGGGAAAATGAACTTAATTCATTGCCAATCAACCAGAGTAGGGTAATGAAAAATAAACCCAAACCTCAAAACACCTTCCCTCCACCCCTCCCTTCTTCCTGGACACAGCTTCACTCCCGGATTCTCTACCTACCCCCACCAGCAGCACAGGGAGATGGGGAATGGGGGTTACAATTAGTTCATCACACGTTGTTTCTGCCGCTTCATCCTCCTTAGGGGCAGGACTCATCACACTCTTCCCCTGCTCCAGTGTGGGGTCCCTCTGACGGGAAACAGTTCTCCACAAACTTCTCCAGCATGGGTCATTCCCACAGGCTGCAGTTCCTCACAAACTACTCCAGCATGGGTCCCTTCCAGCATGGGTCACCCGCGGGGTCACAGGTCCTGCCAGAAAACCTGCTCCAGCGTGGGCTCCTCTCTCCACAGATCCGCAGGTCCTGCCAGGAGCCTGCTCCAGCGTGGGCTTCCCAAAGAGTCACGGCCTCCTTTGGGCATCCACCTGCTCTGGTGTGGGGTCCTCCCCAGGCTGCAGGTGGATAACTGCTTCACCGTGGACCTCCATGGGCTGCAGGGGGACAGCCTGCCTCACCATGGTCTTCCCCACAGACTGCAGAAAAATCTCTGCTCTGGCGCCTGGAGCAGCACCTCCCCCTCCTTTTTCACTGACCTTGGGGTCTGCAGAGCTGTTTCTCTTACATGTTCTCACTCCTCTCTCCGTCTGCCGTTTCTGTCTGTCCACAACTTTTTTCCCTTCTTAAATATGTTATCACAGAGGTTCTACCACTATCGCTGATGGGCTTGGCCTTAGCCGTGGTGGGTCCATCTTAAAGCTGGTTGGTACTGGGTCTGTCAGACATAGGGGAAGCTTCTAGCAGCTTCTCATCAGAAGCCACCCCTGTAAACCTCCCCCTCTACCAAAACCTTGTCATGCAAGCCCAATACACCAAGCTAGGCTTAAACTCACATTGCATTAGCTAAGCTGAAAGGAGAAGGCACAGCTGCAGCAAACCTCTGGCGCTGGAGGGACCTCTGACTTTAATGGTGGCTTTGCAACTGCAGCAATTACTGCCATACATCCAACTGCATGTGAAGGTGACTGCTTCCAGCTTGAAGCCTACAAACAAGCATCCTCTGCTAATTAGGAACAGAGAAAGAAGAGATCAGAGGGATTAGTAAGTGTGAAGTCAGTGCTGTGGCCAGTTAATAGTAATACTCTTTCTTATTATGCCCATGAATGTATTACAGAAGTATTGGCAAATCTTATCCTGCCTGTAGGGAAGTGGGTGGCTGACATGGAATAAGAAAGACTCTTTTCTTTTAGCTGCTAGTCTGAAGTCTGCTCAGACAATGGTTTCTCTGATTCCAATCAATAGTCTTGAAGTATTTATTTGTTGGCAGGAGTCTGTACCATAAAAATTCCCCTTTAGCAATAGAATTCCTTGTGTTTTAACTAATCAGGCCTAGGGTTTGGGTAATCTTGGTGAGTTGCAAGAATGAATCACTCTATGCTTCTGATAGTTTTGCTCTTCCTCCTGCTTCTGATAGTTTTGCTGTTTCTCCTGCTTCTCCCCTCTTCATCCCTTGCAGGCTTAGCTGTGGTCTGCAGTAAATCTTGGACTAGGGCTGGACTAGGATCACCTCCCTGCAATGAAATGGAGGAATCAAACTGGTGGAAGAAAGCGGAAATACATCTTTCAAATGAGAGGATGTAGCAGCTGTATTGAGATATTAGAACTGGAGTAGTCTTTGTGTTGGGCCAAAATATGGCCAAGTAATAAATGTGGAAGATGACAGGTAAAAGGTTTGGCATGAGCTTTCTTGCACTGTAGCTCATGTCAAATTGTGTTATGGGGCAAAGATGTTTTCTTCCTTTTATCTGACATTTCCCTGTGAATTTTGGGAGGTCATCTTCGGACTTGAATGAACAATATTTTTTATTTGTTTGTAACTTCTCTTTGTTTCACCATCTGGCATGAATTTTACTGCACTGAACGTGTTCTGTCTTATCAAATTCTATTATCACTTTGTGCTTATCCTGTAGTTTATCACTTTGCAACTGCTTGTGTAAAAACAAGTAAAGCAAGGAAATGAAACTATTAGTGGTTTGAAAACCCCTTAAAATCTTGTTGCAGCCATTCCTGCAAACACCTGAGGCCTGAATCCTTGTCTCAAATACAGATAACTTTAATGTTCTTTTTGTTGTCTGTATGGCTTCGTTACTGTGTAGTGTTATTTTACAACAAATTGAGTATCTTTGGTTTTACCAAGTGGTATATCGCT
This sequence comes from Pandion haliaetus, assembly GCA_013401275.1. Taxonomy (NCBI): domain Eukaryota; kingdom Metazoa; phylum Chordata; class Aves; order Accipitriformes; family Pandionidae; genus Pandion; species Pandion haliaetus. The sequence goes on along the minus strand of VYZV01015344.1, from coordinate 41,404 downwards.
TTTATTTTGCTTCCACTTATTTATCTCTAGTTCTAAAGCACTATTTATTTCATGCATTTTCCTTCTGTTCTTTTTCTAGTTTAATTTGACTGTTATCAGATCCTACTTTTGTTGCTGGAGCTCTTTGTTATTTTTAGGGGAGTGTATTTAAATTTTTTAACCTGGTTTAAATGCTTCATTTTAAGTGCAATTTTCATTTAACTTTTATTTCAAAATCATATCTCTATTTTTTTTCCTCTTCCCCTCTGTTGCATTTTCATTTATGTTCTTAAATATGCTCTGTTTGTAGTGCAGAACTTAAGTACTGACTGCTTTCTTTTTGCTCCTGTTAGCTACCCCTGATCACAACAGATTGATTTATTTACTTTTGCAGGGTTTTTTTTCAGGATCAAATCCCTCACACTGTATCAGATAAGAGTCTGAACATCATGAAAATAAACTGAAGAGATTTCACTCACAGCCCAAAAGTGTCAGGGAAAACTACTTTCAAAAGGCACTTCTGCAAACCATTACATATAACAGGTTCAAATCTTTGAAGTATCTTAAATCTGGTAGCTTTAAATTTCAACTCTCACTTCTAGGTTCACATCTTGAAGCTTCTTTGGCTTTCACATAGATGTTATATACTACCTGACTCCTCATGGAAAAAAACCCCTACCCTTTGGCAACATCTATGAACAAATACCTGATATGACCTGATGATCAATTTTCAAACAATAAGCATAGACCAAGGCAACAGACCTTGTCCATGATGCCAGGACAAATGAGTATATTTTATATACCTGAGTATATATTTTTTCCTCTCATTAAATAGTGAATGATGAAATTATTGTGCCAAGAGTGCTACTGTTCAAAGTGTTTTGACCTGCAACACCACATGATCTTGCTCTGCTCTGGTGAATTCAGAAACGGAGCAGTCTTGGGGATTCTCACTGAGACGGTTGGGTACAGCGTAATCACATACTACTAATTCCTCAGAAGAAAGTTGATGTTAGCTACAGGTATTTTCTTATATGTTTTTAGTATTACCTTGCTTTTTGCTGGGATAGTGCAGAATAAAAATCAACCAAACTAAATTGAAATTTGGTAAATCTTCTGCCAGATCCAGATTTCAGTTACTCTGGCCAAAACACAGAAATCCGTGGACTTATACTGACAACAGAGTGACTATGACCAGAATGTAGCCACCCATGAATGTAGATGGCAAACTGCCTGTTTACAGATAGAATCATAGAATCATTTAGGTTGGAAAAGACCTTTAATAAAGGCCTAAATAAAATAAATCCTGGAGGAAGTTATAAAAATGCTGTACTCCGTTCTAAAGAAAAAACATACAGTGCAGCAAAGTAAATAAAGCTGGATGACTCTGAATCTTTATTAATTAATCAATGTGAATTGTTATGAATTCCTTCTCTCAAAAAGGACTTCAAAAGAGTTCTTGAGTTCTGTGGTACTTTACTTGAAGCGGAACATCTAATGCCTAGTCAGAAAACAGGAGAACCATTAGACGTTGAGTCTTGTGATTGTCCAGGTAAAATTATTTATGAACAAAGATGTGACTTGATTAGTTTTGAATCAGAAGGAAAAATTTATTTAGTCTTACAGTGTAAGAAGGGGAACCTGTTGCTATTTCATAATAAGGTCTTTGTTTGCTTGGCAGATTTTTAGTTTGTTTTTGAATAACTTTCAGAATTTGAAATTCCATGATTGGACTGCCTTTCCAAAACCAAAGGGGTCTAAATATTGTGAAAGCGTCTTTTACTAGACATCTGGATATCCACAAAACTACAGCCAGGTTTTATTTTAGGTTTGGAACGTATGAAACATGAATAAAGTGATAAATCACTGGAAATGTAAAAACACTTGTAATCACGATAAAGCCAAAAGGAGACTGAAAGAATTGTCTAGGAGATGTTAATGCTTATGCCAGGCAAAATATTAGAATTAGCATTTCTACACTCTAAGAGCACATCAGTTTTTTTTTCATAGCAGAACATGAAGGGTTAGTAAATAACAAGATATATACACAGGTGCCCTGACTACTGGGTTGGACAATCTCATTATTCACTGGCCACCATGATGGCACTAAACCTGAACCTCCTTAATGTCATCATCTCTAATCATGTCTTGATTAGACACTCTAAAGCACCATAGCCATGATCAGGTAGCAGGAGAGAACTCTGATTGAGCAAATCAGTTTGAAAAGTGTCCCTGGAGAAGAATTTCATTTTCCAGGCCAGAATTATCATCTCTGTGCCTTTGAATCTATACTAATAACATAATGGATAAGAAAAAATATTTCTCATGCTGACATAAAACACCTGTTTCTTCCCTTTCCTCTGGGTTGGGATTATCAAATTATGAGCCGAGTATTACACAGCTCTTTTGCAGTGAGCAAAATGGACTGATAGTAGATAGACATTTTTAATTCTTATGTTATCTGCTGTATAACTGTTGATGTGTAATTATTTAGCATCATATTTGGAAATGCTTTTAAAACTCTAGATACAAGAGATAATTAGTGTCCCTTTACAGAAAAGTAAATCCCATGCCAACTTCCCACAACTGAAACTAATAATATTATGGCAACTCTGATCTTAACAGATTCTGTTTGTGGCTAGAGCTGCAAATCAATGATATCCCAGTCTGTGATGCTACTCTGGAAAAAAACAAAACAAAACCCCTCTAACATTTAATTCAGCAAATTAAATTCTGTATTAAGCTGTTGATGACAGTCAAGTAAACTGATAATTTTATTTTGCTTGGGCTAAATTATACTACTGTTAGGCTGTAACGCTTGAGAGAGAGTACACTCAGGGAACTGAGATGAAACCATTGAGAGCTCTCACAGGCTGAGGTTGGTATCACAGATGTAGTAACACCAGCTTCATCCCATCAGTACACTGCTGCATGTTATGTCTCTCTTTGAAAGGTTACAGTGGTAGAATACCAAGCTGAATGCTGCTGGAGTCTCCCTGTTTAATATAGTAAAATGGGAGGCCCTGGGCCCTCTCTTCAGATTCCCTTGGTAAAACTTAAGATCAAAACTCCTAAATAAGGTAGATACTTTAAAAAGAATGTAAGTACCTACAACTTAGTGTCTGGTCTTTCCCTAGAAGTTCATGATTCATGGAATATTGTGCATGGTACTTGGCATTATTTTCCTGCGTCTTTCCAGAATTGCCCCTCTATTTGTGGGGTCCATGACCTGTTTTTCAGAGGTGGTTGGTTTTTTTTTTTTTACATTATGTGATCCCTTCCCTATATCTCCTTACAATACTGACTTATAGATTGTGTTTTGAGCCTATTTACTTGGTAGCAAGAGGCTGTATAATGCTTTATAAACATTTCTATATAGGAATGGAATAACCTCTAGCAGACATTGTTAACCGTGGGCTTGGCAGATCTACAAAGAATGCAATCATGGTTACCAAAGAGACAGCTGAAGTCTCAATATGAAGCCAGTATCAATGCAACCAGGCAACATGCTTGGGAGATGCCCTAGGTCCCACTCTCTTCAACCCCTGAATGTGGAGTATGTATGGAGTGGAATACATGGGGTTGTCAGGTGAAGGCTGATCAGTATTGACCTATATAGGAAATCTGTCCATCAGAGCTGGAAATGGACATGCCTTGAGGTTGCTAAATGAACCTGTGTTTTTCCACTACAGGAAAATTCAGTCAGCTCAGAACAGTTTCTGATGGGTGCTCACACCCAATACTCACTGTTCCTTAATCAACACAGAGATGATCCATTTTTGATCCACACTGAGTAGGGTCCTACTCACTCTTACCTCCTTGCAACAAACTAATTTAGGCTGTAGCAATGGCTGAGGAAAGGAAGGCGATAGTCTGATTTTGATCTACTGGCAATTCTGGGATAGGAAACTTCTGTGAAGTACTATGAGTCATAGCTATGCTTGTCCATCCATTTCTGCTTGTTGTTCTGGTGCCAAAGCAATTTGAACCCTGGTTGTGTTTGCAAAGGCACTATTAAGAAACAAGTGTGAGAATTGTCTGTAGTCAGTTAGTGTGTGCATCCGCTGTGGTCAAGGAATTTGATACAGACCCTGTTCCTGTATTAAAAAAAAGTCTGTAAGAGGTTATGGCACACTGACCCCTGCTTTTGCTGTATGCGCTGCCTTGTATTAGCAGAATTTAATGGTTACGCATCCAAAAATTTTTCCCTGAGGAATTTCATGCTTTCTTAGCACACACAAATTCCCTTTGAAGAATTAAAAAACATATTATAGACAGGAAAAGAAATCTCAGAGGTGCTCTTGGAGGCTTCATAAGCAGAAAATACAATCATAGACCTTGAATCCAAGGGTTGTTTCACATCTATACCTCTTCATGATGTAGCATTACCTCATAAGGTCAAAATGGCAGCCTGAGGATTGCACCTGGTTTGTGTAATGTCTCCATCCCACCTATTGCCTCTGTCAGGAGGAATGACAGACCAGACAACTCCATAAACACCACACCTGAGGAAAATCCTGCAAAATTGAACCTCTATGAAAGCAGGTGTTGATTCCTGTAGGGAATGTACCTGTTGTTGGGGACGGCCTCTGACCAGCTGTAGGTTTGGTTATAGCAGGAGTTGCGTGGTCTGTGGCAAAGACTTACGGTGCCTGTAAAACTTCTCTGGAGGGTGACTTCAATAAAAAAGAAAGGTTTACAGGCAGTGAGAAGAGAGATGGGCAATTTGCTTAGATCTGTCTAGCAGGAGAACATATCTTAGTTTGCTCCTACTGAGTGTGGGTTGTGATGGGATGAAATCAAATACTGCAATTTCTTTTTTCTGTGAGAAGAACGGTGGGGGGGAGGAAGAAGAAGTAGCTTTTGAAAAGTATACAAGGTTTTAAAGAATTCTGAGAGTGAAAAGTAAGCTGTTTTAGACAAGGAAAAGAATTAACCTATGGTCAGAATGAATTATTTGACATATTTCCTCTCACATTTGCTTCTATGGATGTTTAATCCTCAGGTTACCTCCAAAACATTCAAAAGTATTCAGGCTTATACAGATGTAATGCTATCTTTGGATAAGAGCTTTTGGCAGAATTTTGGAAGAAAAATATTAACACAGTAGGGCTTTTGCTTAATATTAGGGAGGATTACTGCTATTGAAATATCGAACTAATATGGTGCAGTGGGAATTTGCCAAAGCATTATAGAATTGGACTTATGTATCCCACAAAAATGTAGAAAGATCTACTATAAGATGATATAATACAGTATATGGTCACTAGCACATTTATGGTGCTCCATATAAGACTTTCTGGGTGGTGGTGTTAAAACCAACATTGAATTATCACTGGATGCTAGATTTATTCTAGCATCATAGGTGTATTAAGCAGGCATCTGTTTAAAATGATTGCTGTACACAGACAACAAACTACTAAGCTACGCACAGCTAGTTGGACCCCATTTCTACTGAATACGCAGGAATTTAAAGTGTTCTTAAACTATTTACATTACTTTTGACCTTCAAACTTTTTTCTTGTGGAGACTAATTCATTTTTATTGAACTAGCAGTAAACTTACTCCTTATGGATGCATAAGAAAGAAACAAATGTCCTAAAGATCTTAATTTTCAGCAACACACACTAGACTTGTATCAAAGCAAAGTCCAAGGTATTTCCAAGTTTTTCTGCAGGGGGTAAGGAATACTCCAACTTCAGACAATGTTCTTATGAGTGTCTAAAAGATTTTCAGAAGCCATGTGCCTTTAGTTCCCTGAATAAGAAACTTGAGGCATGTTCTCTCATTATGGCATAAATATGACCAAATGTATGTTGCACAACAGAAAGGGGACAGTATAAATCAGTCAAACTAAGCTCATGTTTATTTTTTGACAAGGGAAAACCAAGCAAACTTCAGATTCTTGAAATGTGTACATGGAAAAGTTGGACGTTTCCATTTTGTGATTATGTTTTTCCAAATTTGGTTTCCATATCTGTCTTTCTCTTTCCCCTTTACTACTTTGTTTTGTTTTGCTCTGTTTTCTTTCTCCACTTTGCTATTGTGAAAGGCAGTTAGGAAAGAAGATATTAGAACAGTAACAATTTGGAGAGACTTAAAACTAAAAAAGAAGAGGAAAGCAAATAAGCAATAAATGGGCTCAATTTTCCCAAGGAAAAAAAACACTGCTAGACAGGAAAAAAACCCCACCAACTGTTTTTTTTCTTTTTGATGAAAATTACTGGTGACTTCTATTTTGCCTAAGCCATGTCAAGCTGCTGAAGCACAGAGCCACCAAAGGTGATCCTCAGCCCCAGAGCAATCTGCCTCACTGGAAAGAAGGAAGAAAATGCTACAGAGAAGACCTCATGAGTGAAAACCCCGACTCTTGACACGGTATACAATTGGCCATTTTTCTTCTAGTTCCTTGGAACTGTTTCTCTCTCTCCTATAGATTTGCTTGCAAGCACTAAAATAAATAAATATCCATACACTTACTTTAAAGCCATTGAGAAAGAAGAGATACACAGATTTGAACTAAATATCTGGAAACAAACATAAGATCCAAGGACTGTGCAGTCAGGATGACTCTATTACATCATCCTAATCTCATAGTCGCCGTGCTCTGTAGAGCAGACTGTGATGTGAAGTGGGACTGTGACTTTGTCAGCTAGTCACCAACTGTGCTGTAGGAAGCACTGAAGCTTCATGCTTTCTTTGCAACACAGAAATACAGTAAAGCATAACAATACAGGACTACCTGTATTAACATAGATCAGACAGGTCTGTATTGTACCGTATTAGTAATGAAGTAATTATCAAGATATGAACACTATACCAGTTGCATATGCTTATAAATAGGCTAAGTGCGAAATTTTGTTTTACTTGTGCATTTTAAAAACAATAGTTACTAATTTTGGGTACCTGCTCTTTTAGCCTCAGTGCTGCACGCCAGGTTTTTGCATGAAATTTCCTTCCCCCTCTCCCCCATGTTGAAGAATGGATAGATAAAGAAAGCAGATGAATCTAGCCTACTTGAAATTGAAATCTCTGGTATAGAGTTGTTAATACGTGCTATTACGATAAATCTGTGTCCCTGTCCTGTAGTATGAAAAAAAGCAGCGTGCTTCCCAAATCTCTGCACCTTAACTCAGCTGGCTAGGAATTTAACAGAGATTACTTAGCGGTGTGTATATGTTTGAGATTGTCATTTAATAATTAAGACTATTTGCTACAGCTCAGGGATACAGTGCATTTTAAAGCCCTCATAATTTTTATCTTTCACGAGCACTTGTTTTCAAATGACCCTGAAAGCACAATGATCTTTATAGTCAATGTAAGTATAAAGTGTGAAGTTTAAATGTATTCACCTCCAACCACAGTGAAATCGATTTACTTCAGTTTGGTGTGAGAGAAAAGAGATTTTTAAAAATTCTTTCTTTGTTTGAAGGATTTTACCCAAATTTACCAGATAGTAGTGAAAGAAAGGGGAAAAATATTGCAAATTAATATTAAATAGACTATTTCAGCATTAAAAGCAAATTTAATGTAATATCCTAATTTTTCAGGAATTAATAAAATCTTCTGTTCATGACTTCCATTCATAAATATTCAGGGCAGCAACTGTCTGCTCTTCAATTTTCACTGCTTTATCTTTTCTGCGCTGTTATCTTGATGAGCTAAAGGTATTATGATACTGCTGATCTCGGTAATCTTTCTCACCACACAGTAAGGATATTGTGTACATCTAACTGGTACCAGCCAGCACTCCTATCAAAGAAGCAGCCACAACTGGGGCTTGTCCTCAATCCCCTGCTGCTGACGGAGGAGAAACCACTGAGGGAACCGTGCTGGGACTAAAACCTGGGAGACAACAAGGGAAAAGAAAGCTTCACCTGGATTACTCTCATGGTGTGTTATGCTCCTTGGGGCTTCACAAGAGCGTGTATGTATAACAGAGGGTGGGCGGGTGGGCAGAGTCAGGGAGAGCCGCCGAGGGAGGTGGAGCAGGCCCGCTTCTCACTGGCGTATGCTAGTGCAGTGTGGCTCCAGGCACTGTGGCTAAAAGAGAAATTATTGTTTCAGTTACAGCCTTGTAAAGGTTTCTTTCCTTATGCTAGTATTACTGTTAGTGTAATCCCAAATGGATTAAAACACAGTCTGTCAGGTTAGAAAAAAAAGAGAATTCTTAGGGTCAAGTATCACTTTTTGAATTTCCCCATTTATTTTAAGTACTGGACTTAAGCCAGCCTTTCCCTAAAAGATGTGGTGAATAGAGCAAACACATCCTTCTCCTTTACCCTAGGAGAATTACTAATTTATCTGCAAAAGCCACCCACTCTTTTTGTAGTTCCATTATTCACTGGTCATGCCCAGTGACTTTCTGCCTTGCTTAGGCACTTCAATAAGGCCCATGCAATATTTATTGAAAGGTTTTCACCAGAACCTGACACATAATACAGCTTTTTAGTAGCAAATATTTAGACCTATTTTACCATCTTAACATGACCCAAGCGTTTTCCTTTATTTTCCTTTTATGTGCCGAAATAGTAAGATGGAGGTGACCATCATGAGGAAACTTCAATCTATCCTAGGAGCGATGATTAGGTCAGAACAAGGAAAGCGGAGGAGGAAGGGATCACAAACAATATTTGTTGCTTAGGACCAGAATAGGACAAAATGAAGTATCATTTACTGAATATTTAATAGTCAAATACTCATTTGATAAGAACATAATGAGAATCAAATTACTGCATGTGATGAAAAGGGAATTCTTTGTGGTATTTTAATAAATGTCATAATTACCTGTGTGATATTAACCTATCAGAAAATACACAGTTAAATCAAAAGAAGTTTAAGAGGAAAGAGAGGACTAAAGACAGAATCACTTGGAAAGTTTCTGAAAAACAGTGGAAAAGCTATTGTAGAAGTACTTTATACTTGACAGCTGTACAGCTGGTCTTTTAGTGTCTAGTCTTTCCATGTCAAATATGCAGAATTACAGGTAATATTAAATTAGGCATGCTGGACTAATTAATAGGACTCAATTACAGAAGATAAGACTGAAGTCCAGATGGATTGTTTTATGCAAAGATGTAGGGTAACTACTATAAACAGATCAACCTGGCACTCTTAGCCTGGCTGGGATGAGAGAACCTCACGTATATTCCAAGGAAAGATTATTGTATTCTTAAAGGAAATGTACATTTTAACAATTGGTTGTTCTGGCACTTCGTGGTGCATGTTATACGCTCCAGATGAATAGATAACATTCTGTTCTGGAGAACCCACTTTCTGAGTCATTAATCAGCCAGAATCTCCAGCTCCTGGAGAATCTCAGCTCCGCTGGTTGTCTTGTCTTCCACAGAGTTGGAAAACAGATGGAGTTCTAGTCAGGGAGTCTGAACAGCTGAGGGTTCCACCCTTGAGACAGGTGAAGAATCCTCAACCTGTCACTTGAAAAGAGGAAAAAAAAAATACAAACATAAATCTCACCTGGCAGTGTGGAAAAGAAAATTACGCTGACATGCTGTGCAAGTCATGTTTTATGTACTAAAGGGAGGAAAGCCTTGACAATTTGAGAAACTGCACTAATAAATATGCATACTAATATGCAAGGTCGACCAGCTCAAGAGCATGAGAGAATTGTCAAAAATGTGCAGAAGCACTCCAGATACTGGAAGAAACTTGCCTCTCCAGAATGTAGGCCACTGCTTTATAGATGGGCCATTGCAGCTGCCAGACAAATGACAGCATTTGAGCCTACAGTCAGTATGCAGTGAAAGGAAGCAAAAGTTATATCTTTCTATTATCTTGCCTGTTGTTTTATATACAGGCTGTTCACTGGCCTCCCTTCACCCTGGACATACTCAAATGGCAATGAGTGTTTTGGCAGGGAACGCACTGACTGGTGTCTAGCACACGCTATCCAGTAAGAGCTATCTGTTATCCGCTAAAACTACAGCCTGGAAATACGTGCTGTTGAGACATTTTTGCTGTTTGAAAATGCTCCGGGAACTAGTTCCATGGCTGCAAATCAAGAATTATGATGTCATCATAACACCGAAAAACTTACTTTCAGTCCCAAATGTGAAAATTTGATGTTCGGCTGACATGAATAGGATATAAGGCATAGGGGTACATGAACTGTTTGACAGCTTTCCCACTGTATAATGCTACTATTTCACCACTGATCTTTGGTTTCTGAATTTTTGTTTCACTCACTTGTACATGAAAATGCTCACCTATCCACAGCACTTGAAATGGCTGTTTTCCTAGTGAAGACACAAAAAGCACGAGTTTCTGATTCTCTTTTAGTTTAAACCTACTTAAACAGTGAGCCACTTGAAAAAAAATATATTTAGATTTTTATTTTTTTGCCTATGGAATGCTCATTTGCTAAATTTGCTTGTGAGAAACTTTATCTTTCATTTTTAACTAGTTTGCTTAACTCTGAGAGTAGGCAGAGAAGTAAGGAGAGAGAAATTCATTACTCTGGTCTTTTGCATGCCCAGATACTTGGAATTTCAGTGGCAAGCTCCTGACCTAAGACTTGAAGAATATGTATTCTTTTTCCTGTGCCATCATATAATTCCCATCTGGATTTATGACCAGGTTCTCAAAGAGATTCTCTAATGCAAGTCAGAAATATAAATTGTCAGAATGCAAAAAGAACTTGGCTCCTGCAGGATCAAATGGTACCATTAACTTTCAGATGTATGACATTCAACTGAAGCCCACAGCCCAGAGTTGAATATTGTATCCCAGAGATGAATATTGTCTCCTAAACAGCGCATTGAATAAGGAGAGCACAGTAGAGTACAGCACCATGATGTGCACATGCATAAGCCTCTGCATCCTCTTGCATGCTGGGTGTGAGTTTCTAGAGATGTATATTGAAGTGCATCCCCCTCCAGGACAGAGGTGTCTTACTAAGCCCTGCCTGGAAGTTGTGCCTTACCATTCAGCTTTAACAGTGTGGTTGTGATTTGTCCTCACTTCAGCCATCTTGCAGAGCAATGCCTTAACTGCCAGACTGTGAAGAGGCCTTTCTGGGATCACGTTTTTAATTTAATTTTTTCGTTTTTAGAAAAGCACTGAAGTTGCTTTGGGCCAGATGGTGACAGAGGAGAAGGGTAAGGAAGTACTGATGGCTCAGTTTCAGGGGATCACTTATTGTAGGTTTGCTCCTGCAGAGTTTACATATTTAAAGAAGCATCTCCAGAGGGATAGGAACCCTAGGCTCTCCTTCCTAATTGAATGCTTCCACCTGTCCTGGTCTGCTGAGCAGTTACACATCCTTTGCTTTGCAGATGATTTGGCAGGGATGTGTGAACTCCCTCTGGAAATGTAGGTGAGCAGTTTCTACAGATTTTTGAAAGCTGGCATCCTGAATCTAAGGGGCACATTCTTTAGCTTCCTCTCCCACTACACACACTCATGCTCACATTCACACTCCCTGTCAAAGTAGGTCTTATATCCTCAGACCATCTGATGAAGGATTTAAAATGAAGCAAGTCACCACAAGCCATGAATTGTTCTTTAAGAAACCTCACAGAACTGAACTTATGGTATACAGATGGCAAAGTCATGGTTTATAGATCTCAGTTGTGCTGATGTGTGAAGCTGGTCTTAAACAGCTCAACTGATAGGAGTGGGTGCTTCAGCCATTCACAAAACAGCAACGAAAGTACTTAGACTTTATACCAGGCCTATACTACTAATCTGAGCAGTGCCAGAGCAGAGGACTGGCATTTGCTTATCCTTGTTGTCAGAAAGGTCCCTGGTACAGCTCTGGCCTGGGACATTTGTCACCATGCCACTAATTCCCAAGTGCTGCCTGGGAGCTCAGCATGGTCTGGGGAGCATTCCCGTGGGCATTTTGAATGTGGCCACCCTGCTTTGGGGGCCCAGGGAGCTTCAGACCATGGGCACTGCTCTTCTGTGACAGCCAGCCTCAGGGTCTTGAGCACATTTTGTTTCCATGTCTGGTTTACTCATCTGTATTGTCCTGAGCTAGGTGGCAACAAAGAAATAGAGGATTTTTAGAGCCCAATTCTAAGCCCTTCTGCTATGCCTAAAAATTACTTCTGATGCCTCCAAATTAATTTTTAAAGGTAGCTGGAAAAAAAATATCCTGGTGTTATTTTCTGGTGTAAATTCAGAAGCCATGGCAGACAGGTTTCTAGAAGCTTCCCTGGCTCCAGGCTGGACCCTCCTCTGGCCAAGGCTGAGCCCATCAGCGATGGTGGTAGCACTTCTGGGATAACAGATTTAAGAAGGGGAACCTACAGTAGAGAGAGTGGAATATGAGAGAAACCCCTATGCAGATGCTAAGGTCAGTGAAGAAGGAGGGGGAGGAGGGGCGCTGGAGGAGGGGATGCCCCTGCAGCCCGTGGTGAGACGGCAGGCTGTCCCCCTGCAGCCCATGGAGGTCCATGGAGGAGCAGGTATCCACCTACAGCCCGTGGAAGAGCCCACGCCAGAGCAGGTGGATGCCCCCAAAGATGGCCATGACTCCATGGGAAAGCCCATGTTGGAGCAGGTTTTCTGGCAGGACTTGTGACCCTGCGGGGGACCCACGCTGGAGCAGTCTGTGCCTGAAGGACTGCAGCCCATGGAAGGGACCCATGCTGGAGCAGTTTGTGAAGAACTGCAGCCTGCGGGAAGGACCCATGCTGGAGAAGTTAATGGAGAACTGTCTCCCATGGGAGGGACCCCACGCTGGAGCAGGGGAAGAGTGTGATGAGTCCTGCCCCTGAGGAGGAAGGAGTGGCAGAGACAATGTGTGATGAACTGACCCCATTCCCCGTCTCCCTGTGCTGCTGAGGGGGAGGACGTAGAGAAAATCGGGAGTGGAGCTGAGCCCAGAAATGAGGGAGGGGTGGGGGAAAGTTGTTTTAAGATTTGTTTTTACTTTTCATTATCCTGTTGTTATTTGATTGGTAACAAGTTAAAATGATTTTGTTTCTTCCTTGAGTTGAGTCTGTTTTTTGCCCATGACCATGATTGGTGAGTGACCCCTCCCTGTCCTTGTCTAGACCCACAAGCTTTTCGTTATATTTTCTCCTCCCCATCCCACCACGGGAAGAGTGAGCAAGGGGCCTGGTGTTGCTTTGTTACTGGCTGGGTTTAAACCATGACATTACCAAACCTTACACACATCAAAATCTCAATGAAATTAATGAACATATTCAATTCAAAAGAAAAATATGAGAGAAAGAGGGAAAGGGTTGGCTCTAGGATTTACACAAAGATACCTTTCTTTTCCCTTCATGCACAGGGAGTAGTAGATTTGCCCTTCAGCTTCAGGGTGACTTGTTATAGATATTAACAAAGAGTCACCCCATGTCAAATGTAGCTCTTTCCTTGTTTTTCTTCATGTGAAATGTGTTGTGCTTTAATTTGAATGTGATCTCTGACTACACACCTTTACCAGAAAAGTACAGGTTCTTTTTATTATTTACAAGATATTTTATCTGTTATATGAAGACCTAAGTGCCTCTACATTTTCCTACCCTGAGGACATTGGAGTAAGAGTTGGAGCACAGTTTCACTGGAACCCATAGTACAATTGCTCAAAGCCTAATGCTCACTGTCACAGACAATAGCTCCCATGAGTGGGGGGGGCAACAATCCCTTATAAACAACAGCCTTGNGTTTTTTACTTGTATCCATCAGTACAATTGCTCAAAGCCTAATGCTCACTGTCACAGACAATAGCTCCCATGAGTGGGGGGGCAACAATCCCTTATAAACAACAGCCTTGTGTTCACAGTAAAAATGAATTTCAGCTCTCAGAAGAAACACATTTCAGGAAAGGCAAAGGATGTGAATTTCAATATTGGCAAGTGAATTTGTATTGAGAAGTGTACTCCACATCCCACTCAAAAAATCCATTAGGAATAGAAAAATATCTACATACAAAAAGAAAAAAAATGTAGAAAAGATAAGGAAGAGAGACAGATGTGCAGCCAAGAGACACACATGAAAAACAAACCATGACTTATGGAGTACAGAATTAAAAAAAAATATACTCAATGAGTTCAGAATAGTAAAGTTATTCCTGTTACTTTGTTGCTCTTTGGTTATTTGCACTGATACAAAAAAGTATTAAACTTTTAAGTAAGAATAAGCCTTTTACACCAGTTTTATGTTAAGAGAATGAGACTACTACTTCAGATTTACTGCTGATCTGTGTCTTTCATATTTAATCTATGGGACTTAAAGGATGTTTATACCTGCCTATTGGTGTGCTTCCATCTCCTATAATGCCTGATTTATAGACCCTGGCAAAACAAAAGTGGGATGAATTATTGAATGCTTTATCATGACATAATGTAATAACTTTGCTATGCAGTAAATGTTTGTTTAATAGAGGATGTCCTTTATAGTTCACTTGTAATATCAAGAAATCTATGTTTTTGTGCTTAGTTTTTATGTTAGTACAGGGTGTGTAAGGGTCTTTCCCCTAGTTTCTGTTACTCACAGAAGTATGATGCAGAATCGTATTTTTCACATGCTGTAAGGCATCAGGATCCTTTTAGTCCTTTACACTTTATTGAAGACTGTGAAGCTCCAGAAAATGGCAGAAAATTATAGCAGAGACCGTGCCTATCTTTACTTTGCTGAAGGTGTAAAATGGTAATGAAAATTTATATTCTATGTTTTCCCTGACTTACCTTGTGAGTTCCCTATAGACTCAAAATAAGTTGATAAAGGCCTTTCTCTGTTCCATGCAACAGCTTGGGAAAATGGAGAAGAGGAGGGACAGGGTTAAACTGATACCAGGAAATGTTGTTTAGGGTTACTCTCCTTTTAAAATCTCTGGGTATCTGCCTGTGAAAACTCTTACTGTCAGGTGCAGCCAGATAAAAATCAGCCACAAAGGGAATTTATCATTTATTTTAGCTTGGCTGAATGATGATTTCTTAGTATCACAGTTACTTTTTTTATAGTGCATCTCTTCACTGTGAGAAGCAGATATTCTCCCTCTGGTATAAAACTGATAGGCAATAAATCTATTTAATACCTTGTAGTTCTGTGGGAGTCTAGCTAAGAATTTCACCAATACAAATGATGCTCCAGATCACATTCTGTGTTTGCTCATACTCGCTAGAACATCAAATTTCAGGGGAACCATCTTTTATTATACACACCATTGGATGAAAGCAGAAACAGACAATACGATTCAGTGCAAATATAGTGGGTCTTTTGCACAGCATTGTCTCCCTACTCATCCAATATTTTGTCTTTCTTCTCTCACTATGAACAACAGTTACTATCCACTAGGTTAAGGTATTTGTAGCATTATTTTAATTTCAGCTTTGTGGTGTCTGCATTTGCAAATATGCATTAATAAACACATGCTGGCATTTAATTTTTTTTTTTTTTTCCCCTGGAAAACACTTTTTTCCTCTGATGGAAAACTGTTTTTCAATCTTTTTTTTTCAAGTGGACTAGAGATCTCTAATAATACACATCTGTAAATTAAAGCCTTTTTTTGGAAAAGAAAGCTTGAAGATACAGGCCTGGAGGCCTCTCCAGTAAGAAAGAGAGAAAAAGTCAGTCTTTTAAATCATTCTAGGAGGTTAGGGAGAAATTCAGATTCACAGAATTTATTTGACTATAGTTTTCTTTCCATTTAGAATTCTGGTCAGTGGGGATTTCCACGTGTTTAGAACTGTAGAGTAATTTAGGTTGAAAGTAATTTGTGAACAAGTACAAATCTCACTCAGATCAGAAGTAATTTCAATGTTGAGACAGGTTACGCAGAGACTTGTCCAGTTGAGTTTTTTTCTATCTCCAGGAATGAAGATTTCACAGCCTCTCTGGGACTGACTTGTTTCAACAAGTACACAGCCTTTCCCACATGGAAACAACTCCAGATGAATTTTCCATATTCTTAATTTTCTCTCTCAGAATCATAGCTAAATAAATGAACATCATAATATATTGCTGGAAACATCAGAAGTGGTTTACTTCATGTTTGTTTATGGAATTTTGTTTGAATTTATGTAATTTTTCTACTGAATTTTCTTATATTAATTTTATTATTGCAATGCTTACTTTTGCACTCAGTATTCGCTTGTAGCTGAAAAAGCTTGTGCTTTTGAATTATTTTAAAAACTAAAAGGAGAAAATAATTTCATATTGGAAGTCAAAATTTGGCAAGCTATAGTATTTTGAAGATTTCAATTCCCAAGCTGTCATGCACTACCTTTCCACTTTTTACATTGCAGAACAGCAATTGCACTTTATATACTAAAATAAATTGTCTCCATGTTCTCGTAGGTACACTGGTCTTAAAGGCCTTAAAACGTCAGCAGGCCAGTGCAGCAGCTTTCAATGGGTGGTCCCTCTATGGTCAGTTTCAGTTGTTATTTAAAAGAGCTGTTATGTATGCATGGCAGAAGGTTTTGTTATATAAAGAAAAATAAAAAAACCTTAGTTCACATTCAAGTTCAGACTTGCTGCTGTTTCATCTCATTTGCCTGAAATTCACCTTAAAAATGATGGGATCACTATGATTTTTTATTCTTTTTTTTTAAGAAAAGAACATTATGATTGGCCAGATCATATCAGCTCTGTCAAAGAAGTTGTAATCTCAGGTCAAGAACAGCACTTGAGGAAAACAAAATGAAAGACCAAGATTTAGGAACAATTCTGCCTCCCCTACATATGGCAGTTTCAGCTGCTTCTTTACTTTTTTTTTTTTAATACATCTAAAGGCTGCAGGGAACAATTATGATCATCCTGGCTGAACTCCTGCATAACCCAAACTGCACAATTTCACCCAGGGACTCTTGCACATAACGTAACAGCTTGTGATCGAATTACTAGAGCATGCTGAATTGCTGAAAGTCCTTACATAGAAACAAGTTGTTCATTCTTTAGAAGTTCACTCTCTGTTGCTCTACCAGTGTTAGATCTGTGGTATCATAATTGTCTTTAGCAACAGTTTGCTGTGATCTTGCCATAAGATGATTACGACCCTAGATGAGCTGTGAGAAAGCAATAGATATTAAGCCCCAGCCAGTCATAGCTGAGCCTGAGATTTTAAACAATTCTAAAAAACTCTTCTTGGGCGATATTACTTTCAAACAAAAATAGTTTATATGGCCAAATAAAGCTCCAGTATCTTCTTTTGGAGGCATGGGGGTGAAGAAGGCTTATCTGTGAGAATGCTCTGCTATGCAGGGTACTCAAAGGGCACTGCAGAATGCTCTCCTTTTTTCGGACAAGAGGTATGCCTCAGGTGAGCACCTTACAGATTATTGTCTGCGGAGTGCAGACTATCTGTACAGAGCACCCCATTAGGTGTTCTCACAGAGTGAAGAGTAAGAGGAATATTTTCCACAGAATGTATCTGTTTACTCAATTTTTAAAATTTTTTTCTCCTTAAGATAGGCCTATTTCCTGTAATTGCTTTTGGAGTAAACTACTGCCTAAATGGAAAAAGTAAATATAAGGCTATTATGATTCATTGGTACTGGCAATTTTTGCTCAACTCTTTCCACTGTAAAATTGTGTTATGGGTTTGTGTGGCGCGGTTTTCCCTTGGTGGCAGGGGAGGGGGGCTGCAGAGGCGGCCCCTTTAAGAAGTTGCTGGAAGAATTCGCTGCCCCAAAATGTCGGACCCGCGCGCCAAAATGTCGGACCCGCCT
>VYZV01015344.1:1898-18520 GCA_013401275.1 Pandion haliaetus | reverse complement strand
GGCAAATTGTTATTTCTTTAAAATAAAAGCTCTTCCCTTACTCTCTATCTCATGCTGAAATTTATATATTTGCCTGCCTTGTCTTGCCTTATAACAGTCAGGAAACAATTTATTTGTTGCCACACGATGCAACTAAATTAGAAGACACAGGGTCTGTGAAGCAAATGTTTTCCAAGCAAAATGTCTTTTCTCTGAAAAATCAGGGGAGAGAAGGTATGGTGTATTATCATCACCTTTCCAAGCTCCCCTCCTCTCCCTCCTTACTCCAGATTCTCTCAAGGTTAATTTGAAATTATACAAAACTCCAGTTCTCTGCAAAGGGCTGTTATCTTTTCGATTAAAACAAAGAGCTGTACTTCAAAATTTTTCCCCTTCATCACTTCAAACTACCATAAATGCTTGCATAGCATACACTAGAGGGCAATAGTGAGTTGCAAATATTTTCCAGTTTACCCTTGACATTTACATTACAGTGCCTCTCAGGCACTTTAGGTTCCTCTTCTCCCCTAGCTATACCCTGTTCTCAAGGTACCAAATCTTGTGCACAATAGGATCAAATGCAATGATGTGCTTTTTCCACTGTTCTCAGGATTTGGTGTATTTCTAACATCTACATGAAATTGTTGACTTTCATTACTGAGAAGGTTACTCCCTGATTAGTCTGAACCCAACATTCAGGCTTTCCTACAGTGCTAATACACCTTCCTCTAAAACTGCACTCCATCCGCTCTGTTGAGTAATGGCTCTTGCCAACATTGGTAATATCAACCAAGAGTGAGCAAGTATGTGGGTTTACATATTTTGCTTTGGAATTCTTTTTAAAGATTATTTAAACCCTCCTTTTCAGAGACCAAGAACTAGCATGTGCGAATGTTATATACCTTGTTTCTGGATGCATGGTTATACTGTGTTTCTGGATGTATGAATGCAATACAAGTGGAAGAAGAGGTGAAAAGAGGTGAGTAAGAAAAATATTTCAGGAAAATATGAGGGCAGCATTTATGTTTGTTTCTTGCTTAAAATTGTGACAGTTTCTTAAATAAAGTACTTTTGCCTTAGAATTTGTAAGAAAACTAAGCAGCACTTCCTGTGGTTTTAATTACTCTGTGGCTTGAATTGAATGACATTTCCAAAACTAAGAGGTTCACCTAGCCCAGCTTTCTAAAAATTTTGTACTACTGTCAGGGGACTGCAAGTAGAAACAACCCCTTTATTCCTCTGACCTCTGCCTCGTCATATGGATTTTTTTTCTGCTTAAGCTGGCTGCTGGAATTAAGCTTTTCTGACAGACTCAGGATGGAGGAAGAATTTTTTTCCCTTCAGCTGCCAGTTCTTTTTGCATGTGTGTAGAGATTTAGGGAACAAGTCATTATGGCCTTATATATGTGTAGTACGTTATTAAGTGCCAAAGAGAAGTGATCTCCCTGAGAGGGGAATATATAGGTAATATTTAAGAAGTGTAATATTTAAGAAGTGTAATATTTAAGTACATTTGAGAAGTACTTTTTCCCTAAGCTTTCCTGTGGCATTGGTAAACGTTTTTTTTTCATAATCAGTGGCACTGCACTTTAAAGGAGTTTTTAGTGATCTCCAAATAGCACTGAGGCACCATCCCCAAACACCCGACCAGGATGTCTGATCTGATGGTAGCTACTTTCACTATTTTCTGAATGTATGTTCCTATCTACCCATAGGACCACAGTTTTTAGAGATGAGCCCTCAGGTTGTGAGCCTGTGACAAGATGAGGGTCCAAGATCCGGCATCATCTCTTTGCCTTAATTTTCTGTGGTGGAGGACAGGAGCTCTGAACTTGTTGCATAATTGACTTTTATATTTAATAGACTGCCTTCCATTACATCAGTCTGCCCCTCGGGCTCTGCTGAAGTCCTGATTGATTTCTAATAGCTTTTAAAGTTAATACTGTAGCCTGCTGCTATTTTTCAGTGCATTTGATTGGTGTTTTTCTGTATTGGCTTCCTAACACGTACCCAGATAGTGAAATAGTTTGAGTGTTTCTGATTGGGAAACACTGTGGGGAGGGAGAGAAACACCCAATATTGTTTTTTCATGACTTTTAATTGGAAATACCACCAGAAAGCATTTCCACAAAGCTGCCTAGCATAAGTCAGCAGTCCTGGGGACTAGGAACTAAGCCCTAGGATCTCGTTAGTGGGCTCAGAGGATGCGGCAGTTACAGCTGTGTCCAGAAAAGTCTGCTTTTACTGTTGCTACATTTCACTAATTTATGAAATATTTGAAAACTGCCTGCAGTCCACGTAAACTTCAAATAAAGGTGTACTTGAGACTGAAAGCGTATCCCGTCTGCCCCCGAAATGCCTGCCCACCTGCCATCTAGCAGAGGCTGGTGAACCACATGGTTAATGGCAGTTCACCCGCTGGCACCTGGGTGTTCTGCTCCTACCTGGCCACCTCCCACCCTGGAAAAAGGATTATCAGCACAGATCATGCCTGGGAGCTTAAAAATGGTATGGGGCTGATGTATTTATCCAGTACAGGGGAAGCTTGCTGAGCACCGTGTCCTGGTGAGAAGACAGGAGCAAACCACTTGGCCTGAGCACTGCTGGCTGACGACTCTTTCCTTCCATGCCCTGACGCAGGACCAAAATGATCTGCGGACTTTGGGCTGATAAACTAGCTCTTCATACAGACCGGCACCTTCCTGGTGCTGGCAGGAGCCAGGAGCAGATGTCCGTGAAGCAGCTGGCAAAGCTGCCTCGAGCTGCTCCTGGTCAGACTGATGCCAGGCTGCCCCAATGCGGCACTTGTGGTGGATGCTCTGTGCTTCAGTGGGGGTCACCCAGCTGCAGTCTCCTGCTCCTACTGACTCCCTCCTGGCTCCTGCCCCATCCTTGCCTCCCGCTGGGGCCAGGTCTGCCTGCTCTCGCCAGGTAGCTCTCAGCTGCCAGCTGGAGACAGGTGCTGGGCGAGGTGGGGGTCAGGCACAGCCTCTTCGGCAGCACTCCCCTCAGACTGCTGCAATTACTCATTGTCTCTACCCTGATTAGAAAATAAAACAGCTTTCCTCAGTCTGGGCTTCATCCCACAGTTCCCACATGCATCTTCCCTTAGCAACTGGTTTTCCTTCTGCTGATGGCACAGTCTCCAGCGAAATCTGTCTCCTCTCATTACTACTGAGGAAAGCTCTGAAAACCTCAGCAAGTCATGCCTAGCTCAGTGGATAGATTTGCTGCTCTGTGTTTTGAAAACACAGTAAAATAATAATTATCCCTTGCTGCTCTCTTTGTGGTTCTTAAATAATACTGCCCTCATTTAGGGAAAAATGGCATCTGTTAAATCCAAACCACATAGTGAGTTGGTGTCAGAGCCAATGTTAGAGCTTGGGAATTTTGGCTTTTGGCCTTGTGCTCAGTCCATCAGGGCATTTAACCGCCTTAGGAATCCGAAAACTACCACTTAAGAAATACATAAAATAAGATGCATCAAGTTCTTCAAGAGGGGAGGGAAACAGCAAAAATCTCTGAGAAACAGCGCAATCTCTTCCGTAGCTGTGAAAATCAAATATCCAGCCAGTTACCCAGCTGCACAGGGTTGGATTCACTATGGAGTTGATAAGTGATGATACTGCCAGTTAGTATAGTTTCAAGCAAACTGTTCATTAAGTTTTTGGCTGCATTTTCTCTGCATTTCTGCTTCTGTTTTCACATATTCTTTTGAAAAGTTATGCTGTAGTTCTATGCAGCCATATGCAAAATACAACTGCATGATCTTGGGCCAGCTGACAGGTGCCATATTTATGACAATGCAACATTTTTAATGGAGATCAGATACTACAGTGAAAGAACGCTCCAAATAGCACAATTTGCTATTCTTCAAAAACAAGCAATAAAATGCATGCTAGCATTTTCTACACAATAATGCAGCCGGTCAGATTGTGTTGCTTACTGAATTGTTCTGGGATTGTGGTAACAAACAAAAAACCCCAAAGCCTTATTTTAGTGCAATCTTATGCATGAAATTTTAAGCCCACTACAGTCAGCAAACATGATTTTAAATCTTCTATGATGCACACAGATCAGCCTACTTCTGAAAGCAAGGACTAAGAGGAAAGTCAGATGGAAGCAGCAGATTACATAGATCATGAGCTATTTTTCACTTTAAGCAGCTGCTTAATTTCACTGGTAGCATGTTCTTCTGGTAGGGCAGAAAAATCTAAACTACTGTATGATAGCAAAAACCCTAAAATGCTTAATACAAGCTGCTTGTAAAGAATTCAAGCATAAGCAGAATAGTATTTCTAAGGTTATAAATTTACTGTCAGCAGCGTGGTCTTCCTCACGATGACAAATTAGCCTTTAAAAATCACACAATCAAAAGTATACCACTGGAACCTGGGCAAAGGTCGATCAGTTCTGAGTGGGAATCCTACCATGCTCTTGAATGCATAGGATCATTTTCTCAGTGATTTTGCTGTAGCATGGGCTGTTTGAAAGGATTATCCATTGCTGATGGGTGTGTGTGACTGCAGGTGTGTGATAGAAGACTTGAGTGTTGCAAACTGTGCATGGATTAAACTTCAGAGGCATTCAATTTAATGCTTTTATTTCTTGGAGACTGGGTCCTTAATCTTTGTAACTGGCCAGCTGCAGTTCTGCAGAGAGAAACATTCGTAAGCATAGGAGAAAACTAAAACAATGGAAGTGTATTTTTCCCTCCCTCTTCTCTGAAGAGAATTTTGTATCCTGGGATGGTTTGAAAGCCAAGTTTTAAGAGCACAGATGTGCAATATCTTTTGTGGAATGTGTATATGATCTTTCTATGTATCACTGAGCATGAAAGGGATGTTTTGCTCTTTCATCCATGCATCACTTGTCTCAGCTTAAATACAACTTGCAAACATTTTTGAAGGCAAATGAATGCCCAGAAGGATTTCCCATCCTTCAGAGTTCAGGGTGCCTGTTGTAAATTGACCCAGATTTACTCTTTCAATTGACAGGATTTTTCTTTTTCTGTTTTGGGAAATGTAGATGGTATGCATCACCGTATAACATGTTAGTAACTCAGTGAACAAATGTTTTCATAAAAATCTAAATAATTAAATCTCCTTATTTGAGTGTCTGTCTGCTTGTAACTTGACAAAGTACATATTCACAAACTGGCTAAAATGCTTTAGGTTACAACATAGGATACAGATAGGGTCTTGAACATAAGTATTCCTGTTAAATTTTATCACTGGATGTTAGAAAAATGTTTTCATTATTATTGTCATATATCATATGCAATCACATGTATACATATATATAGATACATATGCACGTGTGCATGTGCGTCTTTGTGTTTGTATTTTTAAACATCCAGATTTGTTGCTAAATGTCAAGACCCAGACTCTTCTGAATGGGTTTTACTCACTGAATGCCTGGTTGCTGTGAGGCTTATTACTGTTCATGGCCTGATTCCTGGTCTAAGTCCTGCCACACATTAGCATAGTTTGGGGGCTATAAAGAGGTACATATTTCAGCTGACGACTGTTGAATTATGATGTCTCTCTCTCTACTGTCTTTTGATTGAGGGCTAAGTGGTATCATCAAGGAAGGCTAAGAAGCAATGGGGTGAAGGAGATATGGCCATTTCAGAGGGGCAAAGACTCTCCAGTTCAGTGGACATTGCCCGTATATGTCTGTACCTTCCAAGATACACTTACTCAAGCACTATAAATGTAGCAAAATAATCCCCTGTTGATATGCCAAGGTTAGAGGTACAGCAATATCACCTCTCTGCTACCAGTAAACCTCTGTGTTGTTTCTCTAAAATTCTTGATGCCTCTCCTGAGTGTTTGCACTAATGGAACAGTACAGATTGTGATGTTTGGATACAATATTTCAAATTGCATCTATTTCTTAAGAACAGTCTTGTCATCACTTCCCATGAAATGCCTTGTTTTGATTTATTGGTTCCAGCAATTATAACTGTGGTGTCTGGGTGTATGAACACTAAACTAGATTCCTATTCAATGCCCCACAGGGGGAAGGAGGCCCTTCCAATTCTTGTGTTGCCACACTTTGAGCGAGGACAGATTGTAATGACAGCAAATAACCTTAAGCCCTCTTAATCAAACCTGTATCAATGGTTGCTTGAGGAGGACAGAATCACAGAACCATAGAGTATCCTGAGTTAGAAGGCACCCACGAGGACCACCAAATCCAATTCCTGACTCCACACAGGGCAACCTAAAGGTTAAACTATATATCTAAGAGCATTGTCCAAATGATTCTTGAACACTGACAGGCTTGGGGCCATGACCACTCCCCTGGTTTGTTCCATTGCTTGACAACCCCCTCAGTAAAGAGCTTTTTCCTTACATGCAATGTGAACTTCCCCTGACATGTCTTTAAGCAGCCCACCTGAATCCTATCACCAGACATCAAAGAGACAGGTCAGCACCTCCCTTTCTACTCCCCTTCATGAGGAGGTTGTAGACAGAAATGAGGTCACCCCTCAGTCTCCTCTAAGTTGAATAAACCTAGTATCCTCTGCTGCTCCTCTGGTGATGGTTATCCTATGGGATAACAGGTTTAAGAAGGGGAAAAAAACTGCTGCTCAACAGCAGCTGGCAGAGTGAGTGAGAATATGTGAGAGAAACAACTCTGCAGACACTAAGGTCAGTGAAGAAGGAAGGGGAGGTGCTGCTCCAGGCACCAGAGCAGAGATTTTTCTGCAGTCTGTGGGGAAGACCATGGTGAGGCAGGCTGTCCCCCTGCAGCCCATGGAGGTCCACGGTGGAGCAGATATCCACCTGCAGCCTGGGGAGGACCCCACACCAGAGCAGGTGGATGCCCCCAAAGATGGCCATGACTCCATGGGAAAGCCCATGCTGGAGCAGGCTCCTGGCAGGACCTGCGGATCTGTGGAGAGAGGAGCTCACTCTGGAGCAGGTTTTCTGGCAGGACCTGTGACCCCGCGGGTGACCCATGCTGGAGCAGTCTGTGCCTGAAGGACTGCAGCCCGTGGAAGGTACCCATGCTGGATCAGTTGATGAAGAACTGCAGCCTGTGGGAAGGGCTCACGTTGGAGAAGTTTGTGGAGAACTGTCTCCCATGGGAGGGACCCCACGCTGGAGCAGGGGAAGAGTGTGATGAGTCCTGCCCCTGAGGAGGAAGGAGCAGCAGAGACAACGTGTGACGAACTGACCCCAACTGCCATTCCCCATCCCCCTGAACCGCTCAGTGGGAGAGGAGGTAGATAAAATCAGGAATGAAGTTGAGCGTGGCAAGAAGGGAGGGGTTGGGGGAAGGTCTTTTAAGAT
Source organism: Pandion haliaetus (assembly GCA_013401275.1). Classification (NCBI taxonomy): domain Eukaryota; kingdom Metazoa; phylum Chordata; class Aves; order Accipitriformes; family Pandionidae; genus Pandion; species Pandion haliaetus. Next base: position 11,237 of record VYZV01015344.1, on the reverse strand, counting down.
TTGTTTTTATTTCTCATTATCCTACTCTGACTTGATTCGCAATAAATTAAACTAATTTCCTCAAGTTGAGTTTCTTTTGCCCATGACCATGATTGTTGAGTGAGCTCTCCCTGTCCTTATCTCAACCCATGAACCTTTCAGTATATTTTCTCTCCCCTGCCCAGCTGAGGAAGGGAGAGATAGAGTGGCTTTGGTGCGCACCTGCCATCTGGCCAGGGTCATCCCACCACAAGTAGCTGAGCCCCAAGTGCATTACCAGTTTAATAATATTTTATGAAGTTCTGATACTGAGAAGTAATAATCTGCAGAGGTATGAAAACCAAACATTCACATGGCAATCAATTATTGAAATTATTGAAATTGATTATTGAAAAGGAGATGGTATACTATCAACATATTCAGAAGTAAAGGTAGGAAGTCAAGCTAGGAACAGGGCAGGTTTTCAGCAGCAGAAGCATATGTGTGAGTGTTTACTGAGACTGTAAATTAGAAGAAGAAATGAAGGACTGTTAGGGAGATACAGAGTACTCAGCAAAAGAAGTTGGACTGACGTTTGGCCATGGTCTCTACTCTTACTCTGATGGGACTTTCTGAAGGTCCGTGGCACAGGGCCCTGGGAAAATTTTTGTACTGAGCACTTGAAATATAAGTTGTAAACTAATCCAGACACAGATCTGTAACTGCCGGGCTGTCTGGATCAAAAAGGAAAGGTAGCAACTCTGGGTGGGAAAGATGGAAAAGTAGTAACTTTGAGTGGGAAAAAGGGTCATCTGAGTCCAGAGTTCAGTGTCATTGTCTTCTTGCCCTTGCTTAAATTTGCTCTGCCAAGGACAAAGACTGAATGTGAACAATACTAGACAGAGTATTTGAACTGTTCTCATCCTGAATGTTACCAATGTCTCTTTTATTAAATATTCACATCTGTACATGCACATCTCCAGATCTGCCAGGTAAGTGTTCTGTGAAATAGCACTGTTACTCAGATAAAAGAAAAGTCATGAGGGGAAAACTTCACAGGTCAATGTTTTTGTTCTTGTTTTCTTTTCTTTATGTATTTTGGAGTGCAGTAGGATTTTACTTACAATGCTTCTAAGTTTAATAGTCTCTCTGTGGACTCTATATATCTGATACCTGCATAGCTCACTAGAAAAAAACACCTTATCTCTTCAGTAGCAAACTGGTACCTGGCCCTGTAGTACTCAAATTGTATGGAAGAAGGACTGGAAGGGTTAAATACTTCCTGAAGAAGAAGTAGTATTTACAGTCCAGGAAGGTTTCCTGATCTATCCTATTCTAGTACTGATGAGATTGTCCTGTGAAAAGAAGTCAGTATTATCAGGCCCTTTTTTTGCATGTTTCATTTAGAATGTATACATGATATTTAGGTTCTGCAGTGTGCAGAGCTTACTTTGCATGACTTTCTGCATGAAAAGAACATGAGGAATGCGTACCGAGGGGGTCACGAACAATTTGTCTATGGAAGTATAATTTTTTGTTTAGATCTCAATTTTTGCAGTTGTGTAATATGTTGACAAAAATATTAGAACTTTGTGTGAACTTAAAATATATTTTACATTGGCTTGGCAGTTGTGATTGATCTTAAGTAGTTTTATTTCCTTAACAAACATTGCCAGGCATAACACAAAGATCTTTCCTTCCCTTTCATGTTAGGCTACTTTACTTTTCTCTCAATGTATTCACCCTTTAGAAATGTTTATGTATTTTTAACAGGTGACTGCAAAATACTTTTTAATAAACAGCTTCTGACTCAGTAACTAATGGTTTCAACTTCAGTTCCTTTGTGGCTTAAAAACAAGTGTTTATTTAGAAAATGCCTTCAGCAGGGATACATTTTGGGATTTATTATATGTCACAGATTACATTATTTCTTGTTTATTCCCTTCGCTTAAAATGCGTAATTAATATTTCACAGTATGTTTAGATTAGTAGTTACATTTGGTTCTTTACTTAATTTTGAATGTCATTTAAAGTGATCTTAGTGAGACTTAGCCTTAGTACTCTCAGAGCACAACCCATAAATCAGGTTAAATGTTTGAGTCAGGGAGCTTTAAAGCTGCTTTTAAATCCGGAACACTGGCAAAAATTACATTTTATCTGGTGCTACAGTAGGTTGTCACCCACCCATAATTAATGACACAAATTCCACAGCTTTAAACGACCACAAATCAGGAACTTTTAAAGGCATCTCCATATTAGTTGCTGGGAAATGAAGATCTGCAAGGTTTTATTTATTTTTTCTAGAAAGAATAGTATTCTTGGTCTTCACTCTGTATTTTCCTAAACAGAAAACGTTTTGCAGGAGGGCTTGCATATGTCTAAATTACATCTATCTAGAAAAATAAGATATGCATTTTGAAAGGTCATCATAACTACAGAGCCAAAGTGGAGTAGCAACAATACGAACATAGGATCATTTAGGTGGGAAAGGACCTCAGGAGATAATCTAGTCCAAACTCCTGCTCAGAGCAGGGTCATCTGTAAGTTCAGATCAGGTTGGACAGGGTTCTATCCTGTCAGGCCTGAACATGTCCCAGAACAAATTAATTTGTAATATGCATGTACAAAGCTGCAGACTCAACATTCATTAATNTTTCCCTTTTTTTTTTTTTTTTAATCTTCCATACTGGTTCCTTTTTCCTTCTTTCTTTCTTACCTGACCTTCCCCTTCTATACTTCAGTCCATTTTTTTTTATATCAGCTCTAAAAAGGATAGTAAAAAGAGTGCTGGAGTGGGATTCAAGCCATTGCTGTTCTAATCATAGACTCACTGAAGGGCGAACAGAAGGGGCATCAAGAAGTCATTCAGTCCACCATGATCTTTCCATCAGAGGTTGATGCCCTAAATCAGAATCTGACAGACCTAAAGCCTCCCCAGCTGGTGTCTGTTGAACTTCTAACAATGGAGATTACAAACCTGCTCAGGCAATCACCTGCTCCAGGGCTTGAAAAGCCGTAGATTCAGAAAGATTTTTCTGTATGTCCCACCTAAACCCCTTTAAGCTCACTCTTTATTGTCCTGTTTGCAGTGGACATGGAAAGCCTTACTTTTTGCTAAGATCGAGATTTTCTGAATATTTTCTGAATGTTTTCTGCCTGTTACCATGCCACGCATAAATTTTTTTCTCAACTAAATAAATACTAATTAATGCTTTCAATGTGTCCTCAAATACTATATTTTTTTATACCGATTATATTTTTTATTGCTTGCAGAGCAAATTCTCTTGTTGGTTGATGTTATATTTGAAGTCTGATGTCCATAACTGGACACAGTATTCAGCTGGGGCCTTAGCAATGCATTTAGTACAGCAGAAGAATTAAGTTCATATTTTCTAAATGACGATTCTATTTGCATCTCTGTTTGGCATTTACCTTTTTCACTACAGCATGACACTGTTGATTCATGCTCAGCATGTGATCTAGTTATTATAAGGCTTAGACAGTTTTCTGAAGAGCTGCTATTGCTTTTTTTTTTTTTCAGTCATTCTCCACACAACATTTGTGTAGTTGATTATTTCTTCTAACAGTAAAATCTAGTACTTGTCTTTATTAGATTGTATCTTACATTTTTAGGCCACTTTTCCAATATGTCAACATCATTTTTAATTCTAATAATCATCCTCTAATGTGCTTGCTGGCTGAAGCAACTCTTTCTAGCCTGGGGTTCTCCTTCAAGCTTATGAAATACTGCCTATTCTCATTCAGGTCATTAACAGAAATACTAATGGAGAGCATCTTATGCCCTTTCTATTCATGTTCAAACAAAAACAAGCAAAGAAAAATCCATTCCACCAAATCCTCCTGTTGTTCAGTATGGATACTGAGATGACAAAGCACATACTCTTCTGTATATGCTGTAGCCTTCAATTATCCAATAATCTGTGGGTATATTTATGCTAGTAAAATAAGCTGTCTAGGACCAGGACTTGATTATTGTGCAACCTCTATCCATAAGATGTAATTGTTGTTTTTTATCCATTCCAACTAGTAACATCAAAGATAATATGCAAAGGTAATTCAGGAATTAGCATGAGCCATGGACCACTCCCAACAGGCAGCTTGGGATAAGCAATAGGTAGGATGTAGCTACCTGTTTTGGTGGGGAAATTTTCCCTGTATGTATTGCTAGTCATGCCATGCCACTTGCCCATGGGGTTACAGCCAGAGCCCTGGTCTGCTTTTAATGTTTATACTTTCTAGATGTTTTCAAAAAGGACGAGCTCAGTTCCAGACAGGGTTAGAAATAGCTGCTTGGAGGAGACTAAATAGCAAAAATTTTGTTTCCTGGCTTGCTAGAATCATAAGAAAATGCAAAAGCAACTTGTGTGAGAGCCTAATCTGACATAAACCTGACAATAATATCCTTCCTGTGTAAGTGATAGAGAAGCTTCCATTTATGTTAGATCAGTTACACAATTAAATGAAAACTATAGCTACAAAGTCACATGTTTTGAGGCAATTTTTCACCTTGAAACAGGACTATCATTCTGGAAATGTCACATGTGACACCACCTCCTGGGTGAAATTGGAAAGAAGAATTTCATATCTGATGTATGTAATGTGCAGTCTTTGAAAACAATAACCATAGTGCCTGAGTGGGGTCTGGCTTTTAAATTAAGAGAACCTATATACTAATGGCTTCGGTGGCACTGCATAATAATCAGTTCATAATGGCTGAGCAGCCTACAGCTTTAAATCTTAAATGCAATACATTTTTTGTGTTAATATTTTTTTCACTATTTATGCAAAATAATAAAAACATGCTGCTGGTTCAATTTGTAAGGAACCACTGGTTATGTTAAAAGTATTTTCTATGCTGGTAATATCCTTACACCCAGAAAAAAATCATGAAGGTAGGTATTTATCAGTAGGTTTTACTAGCCGTAGTTTAATTTCTATTTCTCTGGTTTTAAGAACAATGCAAATTAATATTAAGATATTATTGTTTAAGACATCGCTTGAATATCAGATGTGAAATTTGTAACTCTGACTTGAAAATATCTCCTCACAATGTGAAAAATACTATTACATCCTCACTCTTTCCACAGGACTGCAATCATTTTTTTTGGTCTTGTAAGGGCAGCACATTGCGTGCAAAGTGCACAGATATTTCTTCAGGACCTTGACCAAAACTGAGCTCTTATTAGCTCAAGTGGCATGAAAAGAGTGATTTTGGAGAAGGCAAACTTTTTTGCCTGTAACATAATGAGTAGTACCACAGGATTTGTAAAATAAGGAAACCCTCATTCTCAAGATTTTAGTAAGACTAGGTAGTATCCTAGTGGTTTATAATATATCAAAACTTCAAATTTTTTGGTACAGATTTATAAGTCTTGTTATCCCCTTGATAAATAGTGTTACCATAAGAGAACAGGGGCTGAATGACTTAAAATAAATGAACATTTGTGACTTTGATCACATTTGGGTCATTATGGCTGCATCTATGTTCCTAAAGGCACTGGTTCTAGAGACTTCCCAAGTCCAGATGATGTCCAGTGGCTTGTGCCCACCATGCTTAGTGTGTGCATACCCTCCATGGAGCTGGTTACCTGTGCTCACACTAGGTAAAACACTGCATGGTCTTATTTCTCTTCTGGCCCCATATCATATCCCTCATATCCTGAAGATATTTTCATCTGTAAATTTCTGAAACAATATGAGGGCTCTACTGCTCACAATAGTAGTATTTTGTAGAATGAGACTAGAGATAAATCAAGTACACATTAGTCTGTCTTGATATCTGTCTTGAGGATATGATGCCTCCTGGGGTACAGCTGGACGACAGTGTTAGGCAGAGTTCAGAGGTCTGTCTTTTGGGAGGGATCTCCAGCAACAACTCTTGTTTAAACCATGTTTTGTCTTGAAGATAAGTAAGTGGTACACAGTGAAACAGAATTAGTAGGAAACTAATAATTCTTCAGTGTGGGCAATCTAAAGTCCAGCTCAATACAGCACCTCACATACTGTTTTAGTATAGAGACACATCCAAGAAAGCCTCGTTTCCAAAGCTACTGAGAAAACTATGATATGCTCTAGATTTATTTGGGCCTCAGACTTGCTGTCCTTCTTGGTATTTATTCATTTTAAACAAATAACTAAAAATTTAGTAGGATTCAGCCTGCTGGGTTTCATAGGTACCCAAAAAGTCCCTGCCATTCTCAATCAGCAGTATTGTCCAGTCCTAATATATAAGTCTGTACTGTAGATGTCAAGGTCCTCTGCAGCAAGATGAACTTGAATTCAGAGGGAACTTAGCTTGTTTCCCTGTCTTGGGGTGGGTGATGAAAATTTTTGAAGTTTGACTGAAAGGAATACATGTGTTTATTCTGCTTGTTCCAGCTCTTTTTTTGAAAAGGAATGTACGGAGAAATAGAAACTGACTCTGTGCTCTGAGGAAACAAGATGCAAGCTAGCACAGACCATAGCTCCAATCTATCTGGAAACACCCATGTAGATTTTACCTCAGGCAGCTCTCTGCTCTGAATGCCCTTTGTGGCTTTTCTTTCTGTCTGTCTTTGCATTTTCTATATAACCTAAACACCCAGTTTGAGGTTTTAGGTCATTTTTTCCATTACCCTGCCTTCCAAATGTGTTTGCTCTTTTGTCCTTCTCTGTCATGGTTCTGTTGTGAGTTAACCCTGGTAGGCAGCAAGGCCCCACACAGCCGCTTGCTCAATCCCCCCTGCAGCAGGATTGGGAAGGGAATCAGAATGGTAAAAGTGAGAAAATTGATGGGTTGAGACAAAGATGGGTTAATAAGTAAAGAAAAAGGTGCACGTGCAAGCAAAGCAAAACAAGGGATTAATTCTCTCCTTCCCATGGACAGGTAGGTGTTCAGCCATCTCCACGAAAGCAGGGCTCCATCACGTGTAACGGTTACTTGGGAAGACGAATGCCGTCACTCCGAACATCCCCCCCCTTCCTTCTTCTTCCCCCAGCTTTCTATGCTGAGCATGATGTCATATGGTCTGGAATATACCTTTGGTCAGTTGGGGTCAGCTGTCCCAGCTGTGTTCCCTTCCAGCTCCTTGTGCCCCCCCAGCCTCCTTGCTGGTGAGGTGGGGTGAGAAGCAGCAAAGGTCTTGGCTCTGTGTAAGCACTGCTCAGCAGTAACGAAAACATCCCTGTGTTATCAACACCGTTTTCAGCACAATTCCAAACCATAGCACCATAAAAACTACTATGAAGAAATTTAATTCTATACCATCCAAAACTAGTACAGTTTGGTATGGTTAATGCCCCTCTAGTAGAACAGTTTTCTGATGTCAGACCATAGGAATGCCTTTTCTTCATGTTTTTCTCATGTGGACCATGCAAAGAGATAAATAATTTGACTTCTGATTTGGTAAAGTTCCAGATGAATCTGATCTAGATTAGTCTGTACCTGAATCAAAGTCTCTGACTTTTTGCATTATAGGTTTTTGTTTGTTTGTTTGTTTGTGTGTTTGTCTTTTGGTAAGGTAGAATTTGTTGAACTTTTAAGTTCCAGGACATGAAAGCAAGTACTTTTAAAACTTGTCTGTAATTAGTTTTATACACGTTTATATCATGTCATAAAACTCACTAAGGCAGATTTAATTGCTATATTTGGACTTCATTGACTGTTTAAGCATAAAACCCACACAAATGTAAATATTAATTGTTGGATACATTAACTTGGATACACTGGAAAATGGAACATATACAAAATACTATTTACTACTTTTCTTAAGATTTTTCTACCTTTCAAATTTCAATTTTTACTCATAATTAACTTAAACTGAATATGCATTATAACAAATAACAACAACTTTCCAATGCTCCCCATTTGCTATGATCATTTGAAAGAGTCCTTTCTGTGATTATCAGGTTTACTTTTTATTAATATCAAGTTGTTTCTTCCTATTAAATGTTAATGCATAGAGAAAATATGGGAAGCTATTATAATCTGGTAAGGATTGCAGACTGTTAGAGTCTCTCATTAGCCTTCTAATAACTCTACTGTGTCAAGTAGAAACTAGGCTTCTCTACTAGTAGAAACTAGGCTTAACTGATAGTGTTTTCTACAGAATCATCCTACTGGCAAGAGTTTCACTTTCAATCACCGAGAAAACAGGCTTCATTGCTCTTAAAATTCCTTCTCAGCATTTGTCAAAAGAATTATTTTTTTAAAAAATTTCCTAAATTAGTCAGGATAATACTCTACTGTGAGTAAATAATTTATAATTCCAAAGTAACATCTTCTAATTTAACTTTAAAAGATGCATTAAGTACAAGGCATTTGTTTGCCAAAGTGAGTTTTATCTACGTAAGTGCAAGAAATCCCTGTTAACTATGTATCCTTGAGAACAACATCCAATTCCAGACTGAGCTCTACAGAGCAATTCAGTAAAAAACTGAAAATGCTGTTTGCAGGTTCTGCCTTACATAGATTCAGATAATGACTCCTTTCATAATATTTAATCCCTTCCCTGCCTTACCAATCATATATTCAGCAATAAACTCACACACATCAACAAAAGTCAAATGGAGCTAGACTGTGCCAGAGCAATGCCAACACTCTCCACAGTTACTACAAATAATACTCCCTGAAACAAAACCATTAAAATCTATAGGTCCTACACATGTTCAGCCCAATCTGTGGTACTTCATTTGGTGGAACAAATGCCCATGTGAATGCAACATGGCTACAATTAAATAAGTGCTGTGTGCTAGAATGAGCTAGCTCAGGCAATCTGCAAAGGACAGAAACAGCCACTTAACAGTAAGACAACTTTTTTTCACTCTGTTTCTGACTGCTCAGTCCTCATCCTCTAAGGAGTCCTATAGAGTACCTTCAAAAGATGAATGTGCAGACTGAAATTCATAACTCTACTTGCTACTAAAAATAAAGAGCTCAATAAAGACATTGGTTTAATGGCCTGTGGAGTTTACCAGCTAACCCATTCCTCTAATAGTGATGTTAAACCCCCTTTTCTGCCTCTACTCCACATGAGCTAACAGCTTCTCATCTTTTTGTTTTTGCTCACTGGATGCTAACTAACCTTTTCTCTCAAGTCATCTAATTGATTAACATAATTTCATTTTACTCAGAGCAGTTGTATCTATCTTCTAGTTACCCTGTTTTTGTTTCTTTTCAGATCTGATGAACACTGACCTGCTCTTGAGTCCAAAAGCTTGCCATTCTGTCTCCCTCTGTGTTCATTGCCTCAGTAGAAGATATTTATTCTTTCCACAAATCCTTTCATGCTAAAGAGTAAGCATTCATTCATGAAATGGGCAAGTACCAACCAAAAATAACTGAGGGGTCCTATTATCACAGGGCTCAGACTGAATGTTTGG
>VYZV01015342.1:850-18629 GCA_013401275.1 Pandion haliaetus | reverse complement strand
CTCTCTGAGGAGAAGTAACTATGTTCTCAAATAATCAAATCCTGAAATCTCTACTTTGGCAAAGCTGGTAATGGGAGCCTAGCAAAAACTTGACCTAGAGAGAGTGACAATTTCTCAAGAAACCCAGAAGGAATTAAATCAGATGCAGGAGAGAAATGAAATCACAGCAGTTTATTTAATTCTTCCTTTATAAAATGTAATTTCTATCCCTAATTTATATTCATTTTCCTTAGAGGGTGTTGATAATAGCTAAGGTTTGATAAAGGACCCCAGAGGACTGTTACAAGTATATATTTATTTATATTTATATATTTGTGTTTGTAAGTTTATAGACATAGTTGAAGCAAGCAGGTTTTAGAAACAGGTAGTTAATTCAAAGTTATTCTTATTGGTGATGCATTCATCTGTTTCTCTCCGTTTTCCCCTTCTTTGTGACTTGTCTTCTCTTAACTCTCATTTCAATGAGTTACCAAGACTACCAATTACTTACATCACAGTCTGATTAGTGCCTGTTCCCTTGTTCTTCATTCAAGGAGGGATTTCTGTGTCAACATTTCAAAGGGCTCAACCAAAATGACAAACCATTTGTGTATTGCCTGACCCACCCACATCGCTGCCGAGGAGGGGAAAAATTCTGTCTTATGCTATTGGGCACTATGTCTCAACAAAACCACAGCACAAAACATCTTCCAAAGGTTTTCTGTCTTTCTTGATGGGAAAACCTGTGTTCCAGGACCCTCCCAAGATACAATTCTTCACCATAAACAAAGCCTCCAGTCCGCCATGCCACTGCAGTTCTGTTTATTTTCAAACAACAGAGATTTCACAGATGCTGAGTTTGTGGTGGAGAAGAGAGATAAGGAGACAGTGCCTGGATGTCATTTCACAGCAAAACTCCAGCTGCCTTGCTTTCTTAGAGAGCCTTAAGCACTGCCATGGTGCATACATGAGAGCTTAAGAGAGACCCCAATTTTTATGTATAGAGCTAATCAGAAGAGCAAAAGGAGGAGGTTACTACACAATACCAGATTTGTCTGTTCTTGGGGACAAAATGAAGCACCAGCAAGGTTGTTTTAAAAGAAGGGTGTGCTGCGCTGCTGACTCGTTGCCATTGCTCAGCAAAAAAAAGCAGCCATAAAGGACAGCAACAGAGACTCTCCTTTCGCAGCTTTTTCAGCTGCTGTTGCTGCTGAAATCCTGAAAAAACGGAGCTGAGGATCACAGTATCTGAGTTACACAGCAATACTGAAGTGGTTGAAAACATGAAAGCTATATGTATGTGTGATTTTTTTAGACAGCAAAGCTATTTTGCTAGGGCTGGTGGAGATACTTGAGAAACTGTTTCTTTGGCACCTTTTGAAAATAAATTCAATAGGTTTTACACATGCAAACACTCAAACTCAGTAATATATTGGACTTCAAAAATAGTAGCAGGACATAGGGTACCCTTCTATCATCTTTAAAATAATCTGAGGATTAAAAAGCAAGAAATAAACAGTGAATTTTTATTTAGCTTTAAGAAACTTGTATGCTGTTGGAAAGATTAGCTGGCACATCCTGACAAAGCTAGATGACTACTAGCTGCTTCTTCCTACAGGTGCAGTAGTTTGGTGAGCCCCTATTCGGTGATAAACTGACATCATGGGGATTTGCTGAGGTGTACCATAGGCAAATGGAATCTCTCCCCTTTTAGTAATTTTCAGATTAGAAGCTTATAAGTCACAGATCAATCAACAGATCTCAGCTGCCTTACAAAAGTTACAGCTCAAAACTTGCTAAAATATAATAAAAGAAAACCTAGTGAGAAGTTGAAAGTCACACAACAAAGTCCAGCTGCACATTTAGTGAGACACGCACACAGGGAAACAGCTTCTTATGGTTCAGCTGTTCATGTTCCACCGGCAGATGCTTATCACTTCTTCTTTATGGTTTACTACACAGTGACTCAACTCAGAACAGCATTTTGACTCAAAATTTGGATGAAAGATTAGACTCTAACCCAATAAATTTTTCTTTTAAAGACACAGTTTACAGGTGTAGTGTCCATACAGAGGCCTGTCTGCCTCACATTTTTCTAGTCCAACAAGAAAGCTTTTTTTGCTAAAGGTTTAAATTTCCATGTTGCCCTTTAAGCCACTCAGCTCAGTCATCCCCTTATAAATTATCACAGAATTATTCTAAAACAATTTTTTAAACCACTCTTTTATGTTCTTTGTGTGCTACAACAGCTTTTGGAGATGTCAACACAATGGCCTCAAAATGTTTACAAACCAAGCAGATAAATGGAGAACAGAAATAATTACAAATTCAGGTGATAACCCTTATTTGAATGCTTGTTTTAAATAGTTTAAACTGCATTTGCTGAAGGTATTAGTTAATGTGTTAAAGCTCTCCTAAAAAACAAAGTTATGTTTCATGTAGGCCTTAAGAAACTTCTTGTCCTTTTGTCTCAGTGTCTTTCTTAAAGTGTAATGAGTTAGTAAATGTCAGAGTAGACAGAATCAGGGAATATCTCAGTCAGCAGCTTCTAAATAAACAACTAATTAAAAAATTTAGAATACAGCCTATTTGCATGTGCAAATTTCAGCTACTGCACATGTATTGGGGCTCTTCCAAAACCCTTTAAGCAGCAGTTACTGGGGTAACAGTCAATGGACAATTAAACTTCTATTATTCCTATAATATCTAAATATCTAAAATCTAGATCTAAAAATGTGATTAAAAATCTTTAATAAAATATTTTTTAAAAAATCTTTCTTAGTAAAGATGCCCATGAACAAAACCCTGTCTTACAATATTCTCAAATTTTTGCGTTTAGGGATGGAATCAACGTTGTTACTTCCATAAGAGATAAAGCAAGACAATGTAATATTCTTTCCCCTCTGAAATTCCCATATTCTTAGAATACTTTTTGTGATTTTTCTGCTTTTTGCATCATATATTAGATTAGATGCAATTATACTTAACATCCCTGAAGTCAATTAACGGAATTGCTCCTTTGTCCTATAGACAAAACAAGCCCCAGCTTGTTCCATGTTAAATGCAAATTTAAAAATGTTTCCTGTGAACAGCTAGCCCAGATATCATTGATGGAGAGGAAAGAATGTGATACAGATTTCATCTCTGTCTGTTTAATATCTCATCACTTTTTTGACTTCTAGAATATTTTCTTTATACGTGGCGTGTACCTCTTCCTCCACGAGTTCAGGAACTCACCTCCACCCTTCCAGTTCCCACTCATTCCCACACACTTAGTTTCCTGAGGCAAGCATCCCTTTCCTTCACATCCATCCTTCTCCAGAAACAGCTGCAGGAAGTCCAATCCTTCCTTTTGCTACTGTAGCCACTGCAAGGGAAGCTGCATGTGGATTTTTGAAAAAAGAAAAAAAAAACCCAAGACTGTCTAGACAGGACCATCACTGAAAATCATAAAAAAAAAAAGTCCAGTATTCTTACATGACATGTTCCATTCCAGAAATCCCAGCTTTTCCACTTCAAAGAATATTTTTCATTTAAAATCAACTTACATTTTAAAAAAGGAATGGGTTTGTTTCCAAAGAATCAGATAAATAGCTGTTCTAAATGAAGTTGACTATTTGCCACTCCTGTCACCCTCGTTAATGGCCAATTTAGCAACAAGCAAGCACCAAAGAACAATGTTTCTGGCTTGCAGCCTTTTTCTAGGTCACGTATTGGCATGACCCATGTGCTAAACTTGTCAGTCACCACTCACAATCAGACAAACAATGAACTTCTCAACGCAGTTGCCTTCTGTGTCTCATCCTTGTTAGCCAGCCCTATACCCCTTTTCTTTAAGCTATGCCCTTTGAGAGATTGAGATCATATACCTGATATATGCACAAACCGCACTGCTTTTGGCCAACTACAGAGGAAAAACCTGAAGCCCAAGGTTGATTTCTTATAGACTTTTTCAAGCATCTACTTTTATAATGTAAAAAAAATTACGTTCTTTCCATTTGTGAGAACAAAGTAATAAATCTGACAGACTCAATCTATTTATTTGCTAACACTTTTGTGTTCCTAATTTAATAGCCTACAAGATTGTTGCCTGAACATACATTGTGCATTGTCAGCATTTGATAAGATTTTTAAGGTATTTTGACACTTAATATGTTTTGTTTTATTGTTTTAAGTGCTAATTTTTAAAAAAAATAGTTAAATTGTCCTTTGTCTGGTGTTTCCAACTTTCTATGGTGCTAGAGCTGTCATTGTTCTAATTAGCAAAGTCCTGAAACTTTTCTAAAGAATTTCTTTGTAATATACCTTATGCTTTAACAAAGAACAATTAATGTATTTCATTGATAATATTTAAAGCAGTATCTCCTTAGCTAAGAAAATTTTCACACTGATGTTAAAGGTTATAGACAGAATCTTCCTTCTAGACATGCTTTCCGGGAAAATATGCAGTCTCATGCATAACATTGTCTGCTCCACAAGAGATAGTGTAATTCAAGCCAAACGAATTTTTCACAAATATTTTATTTACTAAAGATATTATTTTAATAATCGCAAAATGATTTGTGAGTTTTGGCTGAAGACACCAGGCAATCTCAAGCAGTTTTTCAGGGTTAGGCACTCCCTTCAGACTGCAGGAGGAAAAGTCATTGCCTTCTGTCTAGCAATGATGTGGTTACTATGCCTCGCAGGAGGCAGCAGCCAGGGTCAGGCCTTCACTTGAGGGAGGGTGAACCCTTTCCACGCTGCACAACACTAATTATCACATCCTAGGATAATCTCAGTTGTGGTGCTCTCAGTCGGTCCTACCAATGCCATGCCAATTTGCATAAATAATTAAATATTCAGTGGAAAGCTTGTTCCACATGCATGTCCTATATACCTAGCTAGAAAATTGGTCTCTGTTGTGTGGCTTTATCTTAGTTTCCTTCTAACTCAATGCATAAATAGTTTGAGAAACTGAAACAGTGTTTGAGGTGAGCAAAGCTTTTTTATCAAATGGGAAAACATAGTGGTTTTCTGAGCTTGCCTAGCTTTCAGTGTTTTCATGTTTACTTAGACAAAATGGTAATACCTCCAACAGCAAGAAGCCATTTCTCTTCCTTCAGAATATATAGTACCATACAGTACCCTGGCTATGTAGGTTCAAATGGGAAAAAGAACTGAGTATAGATTCCTTACTTTCAGGTGGATATACTAAACCTTGGTCTTTTCCTAGATAAAAGAAGAATATTACCTCCACCAAGGTTTTATATATTTACCCCACCTTTGTTTTTCGTATCTGTCAAGTGCCCTGAAAATATTATATTCCTGTGAGATACTGTTTACTTTTAAATTTGTTTTTCTTTGAATTTTATATTCAGTTTAAGTAGACCAAATCAAACTATTTTTATTCAGGTTTGGTCAAAACCTCTTCCTTATTTTAAATCATCCTTTCCAACATAAACTCCTTAGTTTTCATAGAAGCTTTGGACAACATCTGACAATACTTCTCTTCGGCCCATCAGGTTTTTTCATCCTTCAGCCCTGTCTTTTCTTTAAGCCTTCATTCTGCACCAGATGTAACTCTAATTCTTGTTTTTTGGCTTTCCCTGACCATAGTAACTATCTCTGTTCCCCACACTTGACTACATCCTTGCTTTAATCATTGAGCCTAGCCATCCACAACCTAGCCTTGTTCCCTCAAAGCTTTAGTTCCACCTCCAACAAAGTGAGAAAAAGATCGTTATCTCAGTCTATTCTAAGGGAATGTGCACAGAGTTAGAACTCAGTCTGGTTTCAGGTACACAGTGAACTCTTAAACTTTTAATTAAGGCTTATAACATCTTCCTTTCATTTAATTCCTCAGCCATTTTTCCTTTAGATTCCTAACCCAACTGCTTATTGTGATAATCAAATAATGATAATAGCGACACATCTTTCCACATTCTCCTTCAAAGCCAGGGAACAGTAACAGGGATGATCTTTTTGTGATAAAATTTGCTAGGACAGCTGGTATTCACAGTGACACCAATTTGCCAAGAGACGCCTTGGTTTTCTGGACTTTCAGCAAATTAGGAAACCAAAGAAAATAAATGATCAAAACTAGGGTCCTAATATTTACATTTGGGCAGATTTATTGCTTATTATCTTGGTTATTAACTCTAACGAACATTAACTCTAATGAGCATTGAATTTAAATAAATTCAAATAAAGGTTTCTGAGAGAAATATCATTATATAGAGGATTAGAATTAGCATTAGGAATGAACAGACTCAGTGAGATTATTGTTTATTCAAAAGTGATCAACTGATTTGACACACCAGGAGGTTTTGGTGAGGGGTAATTACAAGAACAACTCAGTCATAGAATCGTCAATGGAAAAAAATGATAGATTCTAAGCAATGGTTGGCAATGAGATTTCAAGGTATATTTTGGAGAAATGGCACTGAAAAGCAGTTAGTGGCTATGGATAGCAGCAAGTCCTGCAATAGCACCTTAGCACTTTTTGGAAGAATTTCTCATGTACTTCAGAATCAGTTAAGTTGGAAAAGACCACAAGATCATCGAGTCCAACTGTTAACCAACACTGCCAAGTTCACCACTAAACCATGTCACTAAGCGTCACGTCTATGTGTCTTTTAAGTATCAACAGGGATGGTGACTCAACCACTTCCCTGGGCAGCCTCTTCCAAGGCTTGTATGGTGGGTTTACCTTGGCTGGATGCCAGGTGCCCACAAAGCCGCTGGATCACTCCTGTCCTCAGCCGGACAGGGGGGGAGAAAATAAGATGGAATAAAACTTGTGGGTCAAGATAAAGGCAGTTTAATAATGTGAAAGCAACGGCCATGTGTGGAAGCAAAGGAAAACAAAATAATAATAACTATTATTAAATTATTCTCTACTTCCCATCAGCAGGCAAAGACCAGCCACTTCCCGGGAAGCAGGGCTTCTGTACATGTAGTGGTTGCTCCAGAAGATAAATGTCATAAATAATGAACACCCCCCCTCCTCCTTTCACTTAGCTTTTATTGCTGAGCAGACATCATATGGTATGGAATATCCTTTTGATCAGTTTGGATCAGCTGTCCTGGCTATGTTCCCTCCCAAGATATTGCCCAGCCCCAGCCTACTGGTGAGGGGGGTGAAAATGTTGGAGAGACAGCATTGAAGCTGTGCGAGCACTGCTCAGCAGTAGCCAAACCACTGGTGTGTTACCAACACCTTTCCAGCTACCAATACAGAGCACAGCACTGTGAGGGCTGCTATGGGGAGAATTAACTCCATCTCAGCCAAACCCAATACAACTTGACAACTCTTTCGGTGAAGAAATTTTTCCTAATATCCAATCTAAACCTCCCCTGGTGCAACTTGAGGCCGTTTCCTCTCGTCCTATCACTTGTTACTTGGGAGAAGAGACGGACACCCACCTCGCTACAACCTCCTTTTGGGTAGTTGCAGAGAGCAATAAGGTCTCCCCTCAACCTCCTTTTCTCCAGACTAAACAACCCCAGTTCCCTCAGCCGCTCCTCATCAGACTTGTGCTCCAGGCCCCTCACCAGTTTCGCTGCCGTTCTTTGGACACTTTCTCAGTCAGCTTCATTTCCTTCCTTCTTCTTTCAAGGTCCTGGCTCTGTGCCTGTCCCTGTTCTGACAGCCAGTGTCCCTCTGGGATCTGTGAGGTGCTCACAGTATCCTTGGCAAAAGGGCCTGGACAGCCACAACTGCTGAGACAGGAACCTGAGTGTGCACTGTACATCTCAAAGGGGCACTCAAAACTGACAAAGAGGGTGCTTGCCCAAAAATGATCATGTTGAAGAGGAAGATGGCCACCAGCCACATTAAACCTCGGAATTGCAAAGAGGTTTTTTTAACAGAGGAGTCAGCTTGACAGAAGTATAAAAGCAGCACAAATATTCGTAGTAGTGCAGAGAAACCTTGCAGTGGAATCAGCAGCAATAGTAGTGCAGAGAAACCTTGCAGTGGAATCAGCAGCAATCAATGCCAGGCTTGCCATTGCCAGAAATTGCCCTGGGGTATCACAACTACTGCCAAGGCCAGACAGAGCAGCCTCCCTGTTGATGCCATAAGGAGCCTGTGGGGTGGATGACAATATGAGATGCAGTGCCCAGGGACCTGACACAGATGTGCAGGTATGAACCTAGCTGCATGTTAGCAGTTGAGGGGATCAGCATAGATGCACTTAAAACTTCCAGACTTCCCACAGGAGGGGTCTGCAGCTTGGAAGGGTGGTGCTTGTGACCCACATTTCCTCTNTGTGGATGCAATTACAATTTTCTAGGATCAGCCATAGAAAGCTGTTCAGAAATGTGCAGATGTATACTAATATTGAGTAAGCGTCTACTATTGTGATTTATCTGTGGAGTTGCTGGTATTGATCCTGAATGCATAGATCACTAATTGCTGGTTAATTGCATGTTGCTAACAAATCAAATCACTCTTATCCTCATTTAGTTTAGCCTACATGAACTTAGCCTGCAAAAAGCTCCAAAAGAAATGATTTTGTTAATGATTTGCACAGAAGCAAGTTACCAGAAGTAAAGAGAGGATTTTTTTGCATCATCTAGTCACTGATTGCCAAGTGGCTGTTAAAGGCCATTCAAAAAAACCCCAAATCCCCAAAACCCCCAAAAGCAATTAAACAAAAACTACTGAAAAAATTCTCGTTGCTCAAAATTGCAGCCAGATAAGAAGTTATGAAATTAGTAAGACAGACAAGGAAAAGAAGTCATAGAAACTATTGGTGAAAGGAACAAAGGATAGAAAGTGTGGGTGAAGAGTTCCATTATATAGGCACTACTACAGATACTTCTTTTTTAAGGTATTTCTTAATTTAACTAGCAGTTTCCTATAACTGCATAATTTCCTATTAATATGGGGGGGGGGGAGCAATACTGCACATCCATGAAAGGTCACTCACATAAAGCTTGACAAATGTTATTCCCAGACTACCTAAATAATGAATACAATAAATACAATTACACCTTTAGCACATGCTACTGTAAAGAAACTCATCCAAAGACTGTATTAATCATCATTCTCGTTTTTTGTGAGTTACTCAGCTAACTGAGCTGAGGTATGCTTTGTTCAGTGTTTGCTGTGAGAATTCTCAAGGAGTTGAGAAAGAGGAAAAAAAGGATTAAATAGTGTCCTGTATGGCAAATACAACTCATAAGTACTTTTAAGTATCAAAAACCAGAGGGAATGATTTTTCTACACCGCATTCTTCTGTCACATGGACCAACCCTCTATCAAATAACCAGCAAACACAAGATTATTATGCAAACAGAATATGAGGTTATGGGCTAGTGGCGAAGACTCAGAGAAGGTTGGAGCTTTTGTCTGTTTTCTTTTTCTCTGCATTTCATCTTGCATTTAGTTAAAAAAACACTGATAGTGGTTAGTATTTTCTATGCCTAGCCAATGATATCTGCATTCCAGTTAAATAGCCTCAATTTTTGACAAAGTGATACAGGTGAAGGTGCTTGTATTTTGTTGATGATGCATATTTGAAAACTAGCTCACCCTTCAGAGGGAGCAGGAGAATTACTTTCACAACAACAGTGCAAGACATAGGAAAAGATATATAGATACAGCAAGACACCTGTGAGGAAAGTTCTGCTATCATTATCTAAAGATAAGAGACATATATATTGCGGTTTGTTTGAAGGTACTGATTTTATTACGGCTTTAATTTTTGTAAATCACAGGCACAATTTTTTTTCTTCTATAATTATTTGCACCCCAATTTAAGTCATTTAGATTTCAAGGGATTTGACACAAATACACAATTGCTACTTAGGTGTTTAAATTAGTTAAATTGAGCCTGCAGTTAATTGCACTTGCAAATTGCTTGCCCAGTAAAGGCCAGTTTGACAACCCAGGTACAGATAACATTTGCATGTACATCACTTCCAACATTCACGCTTCTTCCTAATACCCCCCTACAACACATGCATCCAACCCTGTTATAGCATCTAAAGGTGAGTGCTAGAGATCATGTTGGCTAACATTAATTATGTATCTATCTTTCAGTCCTTTAAAAACTGAATCCTGTGTAACCTTGTCCATTATTTTGCCCACAACTCACGTCAGACCAACTGCTCTGTGGTTATCCAAATGATCCTGTTCATTCCTTTATACACTGGCAGACTCTTAAACTTCTCTCAGCCTTCTGGAGTTCTTCTGTTCCATGATCTACTGGAAATTAATACAGATGATTTTCAAGATAATTAATATACAACATCTTTCAAACTAATTATTTTACCACTCTTGGGTGAATACTGTAGTTTTTGATACAAACTTTCCATTTCATCAAAGCAAAATATTACAGTTCTCATCTGCCTTTTTATACTACTATATTGAAACAACAAAAATAATGTATTATTAAATCCAAGATAGGATGCCATCATTTTGAAATACTACATTATTATGTTGGGGAGGAAATAGTTAAAATAGTATATTGTTACATTGTGTGCAAAATAATATTTATTATTTTTTACCAACATGAAGTTTTGAAAACTGATTTCCAATCTATGTGTGAATGAACTTCAACAAAAGAGCATCCTTCTTAGAAAATGGTTTGATCAGATTCAGGCATATTTCTATCATAATTCTTTAAGAAATGCTGGACTAAATTATGAAATCCACTTACATGCTGCCACATTTTTTTTTATAAAAAGGTGCACCTTTTTCCATTGTAATGTCTCTTTTTACAGCTGTCCTATGGTCTTCTGGTGACAATCACCATATTGTTAAATATACAGTGAGCAGCTAGAGCTGTTAATTTTAAAAACTGTGTCAAGTCTATTATGAAGCGTCCCAAGATACTAAGTTTTCACCATGAAAAATTAAATTGATGCTGTTGAAGACTGATGACAGGCTGGTGATCTCAGAGTTTTGGGGATTTCTTCTGGTTCTCTAGCTTTCCTCTCTTTAATTGGTAATCCCATGGCATGGGAAGACAGAATGACCCAATTTCAAAAAAAGAGTTGTAATCACTAGGGATGTGGGGGTTTTTTCAGAGACATTTCAGGATATAGTCTGAAATCCTGATAGAAATAACAATGAATAGCTCATCAGCCTCCAGGAGGATGAATCTGAAACATTTTCTGAGACAAAGACGAATCAGGTATGTGAAAACTTGCACTAATCTGACATACCTTCTAGGCAAAATGTCTCTTATTGCTGACTGCAAAGTTTCAATTCTGAACTTCAAGTACTTGATGTAAGAGTTTAGGGGGGTTGAGATGTAAAATGGATCTGAGGTTCCTGGTATCTTTAAGATTAGGAGATAGGTTGAAAAGACATCTTGTTCAGATAGTGTAATATAGACATAGTGTGCTATTTCCCACTACAGACTTGATCCTGAAGAAACTCTCAGATAGAAATAGGTGATACTTCTCAAAGGAGAAACTAGAAATCTATAGCAAAGCTCATCTTGATATAGCTGGATAAACAAACTGAAACGATGAACATAAACCCATTTTTTGGGTATCTATTTCTCTCCAGGATTCCAACCCTAAAAAATTAAATAATTCGTAATATAAAAAATCTCAGATGTTACATCAGTATTTCTTTTCTAATCTTAAGACCTACTATTATATTACCTAATGCTTATACTTTTTTCTTTTTTTTCTTTTCTTTCCTAGAGACTGGTTCCAAAAGAAAAAGAAATTTTGACAGTTTAAACGTACTGCTCAGTCACCTTTGTATTTTATGAAAATTATGAACATTTGAAAAAACATATTTCTGCTTCCCAACAGCAGTTAATAACAAGGAGTAGCAGATATCAGGGTGAAAGAAGACAGGCAGAAATTTTCACAGATAATGGCAGTGACTGAAAGACATTTTTGAGAACATAGAGCAGCCACAGCAAGGAACAGTGAAGAACATTGATCCCACAGTAGAGGTAAGAGGACAAAACTTACAAACTTATAGCAAGTGATTAATAAATACATCTGTTCATTCTACAAAATGGCTGCCACATGGTTTAAAAGTCCTGCATCTTGTGGAGAGCAACAATTCACAATAATACCCTACTTCTGTGGGACAGAATGAATGTCATGTCAGATACAGATACGTTGCTGAGGGAAAAACCTGGGACTAATACAGAGAGGTTGTCTGGAGGCTTGAAAAGCAGGAGATGCTTTTTAACACAGAGTTACCTCATACCTTTGGTATTTGAACCTAGTATGGGCTTTTGAAGGATTCCAAATAACTCATCCAATTCCTTGGGAACTAGATTCCTTCCAGATGAAACTAAACTGCAAGATGCAGTTCAGCCACTTTTGGTATCTATCTGTTTATGCTGATATTCCTCACTCATGGAGCTATGCTCTCAGTATTTACCCAGTAATATATTGTACTGAGGTGGGAACAATGAACTCACCTGAGTGGACTGAAATGCATGATCTTGTTAAGTACTGGAAATTAATTTCAGTTCTTTATTTGGCTTTGTAATTTACTAAATTCAAGTTAGTTATATTGCTAGTGTTTAATCATAAACTACCTGCTGACATTTCTACAGACATCAAAATATCAAATAAATAAAGATGGTTCTGTGGGAGCATTCACATAGTGTAGTTACCAAGTTAGAATATGACTGCATTGTCTCTGCTTC
Organism: Pandion haliaetus; assembly: GCA_013401275.1. NCBI lineage: Eukaryota > Metazoa > Chordata > Aves > Accipitriformes > Pandionidae > Pandion > Pandion haliaetus. Next base: position 6,030 of record VYZV01015342.1, on the reverse strand, counting down.
TTGAAGAGGCAAACTTGTGGGCCTAAATTAGAGAGCTACTCTCTCCACAGTTTCTCTATAGCCTCTAGGAGGAAACTTGAGCCTTTAAGCTGCATCCTGCTCTGAATATCTTTCTGAAGACTTTTTCCATTATGTATACAGAGCCCAGGGAAAGTAGCTCCCTAGGCATGTCAGGCAGGCGATGTGAACCCTCCTCAGAAGGTCATCCTAGTGCTGGGCAGTCATCACTCCCACTGGTAGGGAAAGGGCAGTGGAGACATTCGAGTAGAACATAGTTCACATAACTATGCTGAAAACCAATTCCTGCTTACAGAGAGAAACATACAGTCCTGAGGTTGGCAAGGGCTCAGCCCAACTTCTCCCAACTAGGACTTGCATAATGGATGTTCCCAGCAGCAAGTCAGATCAAAAGGATTTTTCACGTGGGCAGATGCTGCCAAAACATGTCCTAAACTGAGGGGCTGAAATACAATTGTTGAACTGTTGAATTGTATATGGAATGTCACACAAGGAAAATATCTGTTATGGGTTACCTAACATTTCTAAATGGAGAGGGTTTTTTCATTAATTTGTAGCTTTCCTTCACTGTAGAAAGCTCTATGTTATATTACATTTACCCAGTATGAGTGAGACTACCATCATCTGTCTTGAGCCATCAGAGTCAGAACTCCAGCTGCCCATGGCTTCCCTGGATAGACAATGACAAGAGAGGCCCCTGCAGAGGATTATTTGGCCCATGAAATATATCTTAGTTGTCTGGAGATTCCTCCAGGACCTTCTCTATTGATGTTATTAGGCACCAATGTTAACTGTGTTACTAAATGACAGATCTGGTAGATATAACAAATCCAGGGGTATATAGAAATCCAGGGGTATATAGTAGTTTCCTCTTCACTGCTATCATAATAAACATACCCACATTCACTGCAGAGAACTCGAAATTGGGCTGAAGTACAGGAAGTTTTCCTCTGCTTATTTGCAATATAGTTGAACTGCCCATTGCCACTCCAGATGAAATGAGATAGAACGCCCAAGCCTATTAAACTGCAACGTGGTCATTGAAGTCTGTGTCTCTCCTACACATGGCAGCTCTGTGTTCTCCTAATCATGTTTCTTAGCATCTGCTATCCAAATACGCTAAATCAAACAAGCACTTTAGCCTTTATATAGTACTGTATAAGCAATCGGACAAACAACCCTGTTTTTTTCCAATCATGAATATCCTTTCAAATTCCTTCCTTCCTTCCCCTCTACAAAGAGGACCTGATCCAAATAAACAGAATAGCTGTGGTTTATGTTTGTGAATTGTCTCATCAATTTTGTTTTATACTGCTCTAGTCTATGAATATTGTCACATAATTACATATCATTATGTTGTTGCTACTCTTTTTCTTATGCATCTGTGCATTTTGAAGTGCAAGTTTCATGTTTCATTTATTTCTCTATCTCTTCCTTTCAGTATTTTTAAAATCACTGTGAGTTTTTTGAAGGCTGCTCTGAGCTCTCTTGATTTTTTACTACACAGCTGATTCAGCAATTAACGTTGCTTCCACACTGTTTTAGCTTTCATGTTCAGCCATTTAAAACTGAAATAGCACAAGTTCAGTCCAAGTCAGCTAGCACAGTGACTTCTACTCCAAGGAGTACTGCTTTTCTTTTTTCTTTTTTTTTTTTTTACTTAGTCTTGAAATTACATCTTGACACTCTTTTGGGTTTTTTTTGTGTGTCAATGTGCTGGTTTTTTTTCTTTTAACTTTTGTAGCTCAACAAACTGGAATTCAGTTTTGCATATAATCCTGACGTAGAATTGCTCTTTTATCCCATTTCTCATTTTATACTATCAATCAGCTTTGCCAATACATTTTCACTGAGCAACATCTAACAGATATATACCTCATGAAAGAGTAGGGAAAGAAGGAAGGCACTTTAGGGAGTTCTTGATATAATTATACAGTCTTTTATAAAATTAATAGAGGAGCTAATTTAGGTAAGACTTATTCTGAAAGAAAAGGTCCTGAATTTGAATTTTGAGTTAGGACACAGCTCTACCTTCAAATGTCTGCATTAGACAACAGGCTGGAGGCAGTGGTACTTCAGCCTATAACTGCCTGACCTTGAACCAAATAGGTGAATTTTACCCCTTTCACGACACTGTATTTACACTACACCAACAGGACGTAACCATTACCCTTATGCATGGTAGCTGTCCCTCTACCACAACAGCAGGACCACAAGAGGCCATACATTGATACAGCTTATGTTTCAGGGTTTTTTTCATTTTCATTTTATGGAAAGAGCACCTCTTTGGAAGTGAAAAACAGAAGAAACAACAGTAACAAGCTAACAGAGATCCAGATAAATGTTTTGGACAGCTGTTAAAATGCTTGTTTCTCAGGGAGGACTTGCTGATGTTAGCAGAAGCAGAGACAATGGAACTACCATGACTACAAAAATACATGATTCCTTCAGCACCTTTCCCTGTATTTTCAAGCTGGACAATATCCTTTGAGGAGATTCAAATTGCAGCTGGATATTATTAGGTTAAAAAATATTCAGATGTACTATAGAAAAACGGTGAAAGTAACAGAGAAATCTGGGTGTCCAGGAGAAAAGCATATGCCTCTTATTTACTGCCCACATATTGGAGAATTTTCAGAGCTTTCTTCTGTACATTCTGCATAATCTTTTATGATTATTCTCAATTACATCTTAGAAATGTGAATTAGAGAAAGTTCTTCCAGCACCTAGAAAAATCCCTGTATAGTTGTTCCTTTGTTGATATAAGATGAAGTACACCATGTTCTTTTCTCTAAGCTTGGTAGGATATTGCAGCTTTACTAGTCCTGTAATACAGAGGTGCAGCCTCCCCTATACTTCCCTTTCATCCAGCATCAGTTTCTGGCACTCTCCAACACAGCGAGAACTGCTCAAGCCAGAACAAAAGTTTACATTAAGAGATAATGCTTCTTAGAGCTGCTTGTGGCACTGAAATACAGTTAGGCTGTAATGGTATAACGGATATATCAATAAAGGGAACAGTAGCATTATGCCTGTCTGATAAACTCCCATCTATTTGAGTTCTCCCAATACTGCATGAGGGAAAAAGAGGGAGTTACAGGTTGTTGAAACAGGATGGATACCACAGCTACAGATCCTTCCTTCCCACATGCCTGGTTTAATTGACTGGTACCAGTAAAAGCAAAGGAGAATAACTGACTCTCACTGCATTTACAACATTTAGTTAAGGTAAAAATGTAATCCCAAATTGTACTAAATTACTCCAAATACCATAGTGAGTAGGGGAAAAAAAAATAAAAATAGGTGCCACAGAAACATGGCAATCACCTGGAAGATGGCAACAAAAATGTATGTTGCTACACAAGCTTTGAAAAAGGCCTGGAGGCATACAGATTCTGTAGTCAAAGTTTGGCTGTCAAAATACCTGTAACACTTTAGTGAATGGTACAGCACAGAGCAGGTGAAAACGGAAAAAATCTTAGTGCATACTGGATCAAAGGGAATGACTGGATCCAACATCTAATATTTTCTAATAAGGTCAAAAAGTAGTAGTCCTTACTTGGCAGCTGTTTTTTATTCTCATGACAATCTCAAGCAAACCATAATTGATGGCATTTGTTCCTACTGCTGGACATATTATCAGAATGGTTAGGGGTTTTTTTCTTCTTCTCTTTCTTCACTACTTTGAATGAAGAATTTGAATGAGTGTTTCCATTTATATCTGGTAAGTCCTGTTTCACATAGAGCTTTTTCCCTCCCGCTTTGTAATTCACCCACATCAAACTAAAAATACAATAAAGGCATGCTGTTCTTTTAAATCACATTGTGAGGCTGGGGTAACTCCCATTGCCATTTTCTCTTTAACACAAGTAATTATACTCTTCAACTGCCCTTTGACTCTCTGTGGACCAAGGGCAGTCCTGCGTGGAAATGAACTTAATTAATTCTGTTCACTGGAGTGGAGTCTCTTAACCATGGTGAGGCAGCTTGTTTCCATAGGTTTACACTGTTAGCTGTAAGCAGCTAGATCTGTTTTTCCTTTCTAGGTTGCTCCTGTTAGCCCTGATATCTTGTCTTTGCAAATGGCATGTTCAGTCTGAAGAATGAGTCCAAATATTCATACAGAATGAGTGTTACTCCACAAGGAAACAGGCAGATTTTGCAGGTAAAAATTCTCAAATCTTTTGAATCAATGTATGGAAAAGATAAGACCAGGACCTGGTGCACAAGTTTTAGCAAAGCACTGAAGCACATGTTTATTTAAGCATGTAATTAGGACTAGCTATTTTCTTTTCAGAGTGTTTTACTGAAGAATGCAATTGTAATTCATTACATTACTTGTGAATGCCCAAAAATATGAATTCTTTGCAACAAATAGTATTAGCTAAGTATAAAATTTAAAAAAAAACAACAAACNGCTAAGAAAAAAAAAAACAACCAACCCAAACCAAAAACAAAACCCCAAAAGTTGTTTGGAATCTGACAAATAGAAATACTATGATATTCAAGCTAGATTCATTGATATAATCTGATACCATACAGATACGTCATGTTGTTTTAATACGTGTTAATTATCTGCCTTCATAAAAAGACAGGGATAAACTCTCCCTTGTCTGTATACACTTGACAGTTAGTTTAAGCTTTCTGATTGAAAACTGGAATTGAACCCCTGAATATATTTACAACACTGCGACTATAAGGCATTTTGACGTGAAGCTGTTATATTTTGCATTCATTCATTACATATTTGCTGTTGAGGGTTACAGTGGCTTAAAAGCATAAGACTCAAATTCCAAACCCTGCTCCAGTGAATATTATTTATTTTATATACACGGAAACAGTTTTTCAATAGAGAATATAATGTNATTTTTAGGTACAGAATACATTGCCTAATCTTTCAGCAGTGTCTAAAATCATAAAATATTTTTAGAGTCAGAACAAGTTGGGTCATTTTCACATTTCCTCATGCTTAGCTGCACATTGGGATTCAGAGAGGAATAGAAAACATAAATCCCAATTTAAAGCATGAGCGATTGCTCTCATAGTACTTCAAATCCAGCCAGAACTAGAAAGTACTGGAGATCCCCTTGGGGAAGCCTGTTCTCTGGAGACTTCAGTCAAGTTTTGAGCCTTACCAGCTGGCTATCTGCATTTTTCTTAGA
>VYZV01015341.1:147842-205897 GCA_013401275.1 Pandion haliaetus | reverse complement strand
CGAGATCTCCACTCTTCCCCTACACGCCGCCTTCCGATCCCGCCTGCCTGCCTGCCCGCCCGCCCGGGCCCCGCCCCCCGCGAGTGTGCGTGTGAGGGAGGCTGCGAGTGTGAGAGAGCGTGTGTCAGTGTGTGTGAGAGAGCGTGTGTGAGAGAACCAGGGCGTATGGCGGGGGGAGCCTGTTTGCGTGACTGTGCGTGTGAAGGAGAGAGCGTAGGGGTGTGTCGGGGGGGGAGTTGGTGTGTGTGAGAGGGCACGCGTGCGTTCGTGTCAAAGCAAGTGTGTGAGGGCGGCCGTGCTTGTGGTGGGGAGCGCTGCTGTGTGAGAGAGCAAGTGCGGGCGTGTGTGTGTGTGTCCCCACGCTGTGCACCACGCAGCACACGCACTCCCTGACTGGATTTGGTGTCGGTGTTTGCCAGGGCGGGTTTGGGCTCTCTTCGGTCCGAGTCGGGAGGGAACGTGCCAGCGTTTCACTTGGCGCTGCCTGTTCGGTCACCAAGTGCGAGGAGCACTGGCAAAGGATAAGTCCAATATTTCAAAGCGGAAGGTGGAGGAAATTTCCCCTGATACTAATAACATGCGAGACCACTGAGATGGAAACAACACTGAAAAAAATTATTTTCCTGCACTTCCAATCACTGTTTACTTTAAACATTTCATTTGTTTTGAACAGTGATAATAGACCAGCTTTCGCTTTTTGCTTCTGGTTGATTTTGCAGAGACTCTCGCCTTTGGATACTCTTGGACTTACTGAAATCCGAGTTGCAAACATCAAGTCGGTCTTGCATGCACAATCCTCACTAAAGCTGGATCATATATATCTACGGGTAAAATTTGCCCAGAAAAGAAAATGTTCGTATCCAAAACAATACTTCATTCCTCAGCTTGTTTTCATTCACTTTTTCCTTCTCTTACTGACTTTTTGAAAATTTTTTAAATCCAAGTCTATAGTTTGACTGTAATCTACCTAATTATGATGTTTTAAGAATACATGATAGCCTGGTGTGATATATGGTAACCCTTAATAATAAGCTGACTGCAATTCCCACCGGCTTTTCTTTTGGGAGCCACTGGGGAGAAGGGAAAGCCAGAACTATGTGGGGGTAGAGTTTCAACAGAAAATCCACTAGGTATCGATTTTCATTTTAACAGGTTCAGATTGTGCTTTCCTACCAGATAACAAATAAGCTGATTTTCATGCAAACAAAGGTATCAAAAGATATATATCATGGGCATAATTAAAGAAATTGTGGAACAGCAGCCAGCAGGTGAAAAACCTTTCGCAGATTGACCAATAAGGATGCATCAAGGAAGTAAGATCTTGCTGTCCTCATCTTAGGAAACCAGCATGTAAAATTCTTTTAGGAATTTTTTTTACTTACTCTTCAAATTACAGTAGCTACCCTGTGCTGAGAGCTTCACAAGCACATGAAATTATGCATCCCCAGGTCCAAAGCTTACAGCCCTCCTGCAATTTCTCAGTAAAAAAGTCCAAATTGAACATATTTTTGGTAATTTTCTTCACAAGCGGTTATCTTTTCCTTATTAAACTGAAAGGAAACTTAACGCGTCATGAGGGAGTCTAAGCTAAGTAATGACCTACCACCCTTTCGGTGTTCAAACCCCTGCAGCTACAACGGAAAAACTGACAGGCATAGAAAATCCTCACTCCCCGAAAAATAACTCCAGATCTTTCTCTCTCCTTTGCCTCTCATTTATTTTTTTGATGTTCTAATGGAAAATCTTTTGAACCAGAGCTACAAAATGCCTGTCTTCTTGTCCTGTGTTTCACAACTCAACATCTTGTTGACTTCTTCTCTTGCAGTCCCTGTGTTTGAGGAGGCTGAATATTATTCTATTAAGGAGAAAGGGTTGTAGCAATTTATGCTGGCATCTTTCATGATATCCTGACCTTACCTTCATGGCCAATGAAAGAAAATAGCTTCACTGCAAAACTTAGAAGTTCCTTATTACAGTTCAACTCAAAGCTTGAATCCAAACCTGTGAAATGTGAGAGCCCATTTCTGGCTGTAACAGAAATATCTAAACACAAAGTACTTTGACTGCTCCACAGCCTTTTGAATGTCTTCCATTCTGGCCTCTGCAGCTGCTATTTGGCTATTAAAGCCCTTTAGGGAATGTGTCCCAAATGCTCACACACCATTTCTTGCCCACTGCTTAATCCATTTGACCCATTAGGGTCAAGGAAGAAACAGAGATGTGTTGTTTTAGAGAGGAATTTAGAAATTTATGCTTACCCTGTGGCAGGAATTATCATATCCTTTTGGCTTTTTATTACTTATGTTCACATGCCGCTCATAACAGAAATCCCCAGTCCAAGGATGGTCATTAGGACCCTGATGGTGCAGTTCAATCTGATAGTTTTGCATCATTCCTGCAGTGCAAACTGACTGTAAATCTCTCTTATCCATTTAATGGGCAATTACTGCACTTCAGCCAAGCCTCACCCTGTTCCCAGTTTAGGGCAGAGAAGACAGGGACCTGGCCAGGGCTGACTTATGCCCCAGCAATTTCTGGCTAGCAATCATGGTCAGCCAGGCATAAGTTAGAATAGTGCCAAAACCGAGTTGCTTTATGCCAGGGATTATCTCAGTCTCTGTCTAGCCACGGGGATTCAGGGAGCATAAAGACTGTATGGTAGGTCAGCCCCAGCCCTCATACTTTTGGGCTGATTGATTAGTATTCACTTGAACTGGAGTTTATGACTCTACAGAGAGTTGAACTCTGCCTTTGATGATACAGATCTCGCTCAAGCAAAGGGTTTCTTTTACTGTGAAGTCTGATGCTCCTCTGTAAAACTGCAGAGACTAGGGTTGCTAATGTGATACTTTTCTGCTGGTGCTACAAGTAACACAGTTGAGGTCTTTCTCCAGGGTCTTTTGGCTTTGCTGGGGCTCCTACCCATCATGTAGAGGGGTTAGAGGAGCAGATGCTCCAGTGTACAAAATGTGGGAAGGAGGATGATGTGGTTTTCAGTCCCCTTACAGTTCTAGGTGTACAAGTGGAAAACAAAACCTGTAATCACCACCAGCACTGCCACATTTGCTTACTACTGGAGGAATGATCTACTGGCTGGTGTCAACTATGCCAAATTTTTCTTTGTCTTCTGCTCTGCAGAATCCTGGGTCTGAATTCTGATTTCTCTGCCACTGTTGTGATGACTATTTTAATGACAAAATGAACATATGTACCCAGAGAAGAGCAGCTTCTTTGAGTTAGTTCCCCTTTTTATATTTAATTGTTGTGGGGAACTGATGTTCAGTACTTAGAGTGAAGGACTTTGAGACAATACCTTCTTTTAAATAAAGTTTTAAGCTAATCGCTGGCATAGTCTGCAAGCCCAGTGTTCTGTGTACTTTAGTTTACCAGTGTCTAACTTGGATAATCAGTTGTTATGATCAGTCTTCAGACAGCTGGAAATCTAGACTACTTCTTTACTTGATAACCGCTAAAATATGCTGTCTTCATCACCTGTTAAATTACACACAATAAAGTATCAGCTTCTTTGCTGTTTATCACCATTTGGGAATCTTATGACAATAATTTGTTTATGTATCCACTGGCATACCATCCAAGAACATCATCATCCAAACAGTGATATTTTTTTTTTTATGAAGTTCTTTCTGCCAAAGAAATGAGCTAGGGGTTTTTTGGTATACCGTATGATTTCATGTCTGTACACAAAACATCATTCAAGATTTTCAAAAAGATCCATCAGAGATAGAAAAGTCTATAAGAAATTCCATGGTTTTCCAAACTATCCCAGAGGACCTCATTAAAAGATCACATGGATGATTACAAATATTGAAGGTAAAATAAAAACGCGGTGTTTCGGGCGGAAGGAGGGGTAATCAAAACCACAATAGTTAGGAGAATGTTGATTTACATGGAAAGGCAATATGAAAGAATAAAAGGAGACAGTACCTACAGAGTTAAAAGGCTATATGTCTAATTCCTGTGCTATTTCATCACTGAGGTCTGTTTGCAAGTGGAATTCAACTCCACAGGAGGAGATAATCAAGACAAATAGTATGACTTTATTTTTAAAAGGGGTGGATAATTTCATGGCAGCTTACAACATTGGTAACTGGGCAAGCTAAGATAATAAGGCTAATCAAATCTCATGCTTCACAGCACTAGTTCCCTGCAGGGTCAGGAAAAATCTTTCCACTATATACAACACTATACAATTAGCAAGGTTATTACTGGGGAGCAGAGGTACAGCCTTCTAAAGCAACAAGCTTTTACCATTATAAGAAAACAGAGACTGTACTTGGCCGGATAGGGAAAAGAGCATTATTTCTTATGCCACTTCTGCTCCTCTTCGCTGTCAGTTTTAGAATTACAATACTTGGGTATGTTAAAAAAAAACTATATTTCCTCTGAACATTATTACCTAAGTGCATTACTGTCTGAAATCCATCAAAAACTCTTATACCTGTGGCTGGTAGCCTACTTCAAAAATAGCTGTCACTGACTGAACACAGGAGTGGTATTGATTAAGCTGTTGCAGGTTGCAAGTGCACATTGCCCTCTGGTTAGGTCAGTAATGTTACAGAATTTGCTTCTCAGTAGTGGTTTAGACAGAAAGACATAGTCCCAAATGATGATCAGCTCTTAGCTAGGAGCTGAAATGACATGTGTTTGGAATGTTTAGTTTTGGAAGTACTGTTCATTTTCTTTAATTGCCTGAACATATTGTTGTAGGTGTTCTGTGTGTATACTTGAATTTTATTTTCCATCAGTGTGTGCATCAGAGAAATTATATTAGCTGCAACTGAAAATATTTATCTATTTTTCCTGCAAAATTTATGTTCTGTATATGAATGTAATACTCTTTGTGAGTTGTTTTCTTTTTTTTTTTCTTATGCAGTGGAGGAAGTGCAATAGCAGAACAACATCCTTTGAAAACCTATGTTACAAGCTCTCTTTCTATGAGCTATACCTCTGACACAATGCATAGGTATTTCTTTGACCCCCATCTCAAAGATGTTCATTTTAAATGGACTAATTATTTTCAGATGACCTATTCTTTTCCCCTGTGCACAACCTATGTGCATTCTCAACTCTTAGCCCAGATACTGTTCAAAGTGGGGAAAAAAACCCCAAAACACAACCTCATCTCTATCTTGAAATTTGGGTTAAGTGACAAGAAAACCTAAAACCATGACAGGAGCTTACATAAAGATAATTTCAAGATTTCTTCACAGGTGCAAAAGTGCTAATCTTTCTTATATAAAGAATATATTTCGCTAGACTGCATGGCCTTGAGCTGTAGAAGATTCAGCTAAATGAAGCTGAATTAAAAATAAAATTTTTCTTTACTTCTCGGGTCTCAGTAACAAGTTCAGTAAAGGATCTACTGTCTACAGTATCGTCCTGAATACAGAGTTCAACACAAAAGATCCACAGAGCTGAAAAATGAAAATGTGGGTCTATTACTGAATAGGGTAGGTGATTTCGTGACAACAGACACAGATATGTTTTAGGTGCTCAATGCCTTGTTTCCCTCGTTCTTCACCAACAAGGTCTCCCAGGTCTCTGTGCAAGGAGGAGGAGAAGTACCAGCAGCGGATAAAAATCATGACAGGGATTACTTGTGAGAACTCAGCTCATACAAGCCCATGGGACCAGATGGGCTGCATCTGAGAGAGCTGACAGGGCTGGCTGATGCCATTACAAGGCTGCTCTCTACCAGCTTTTAAAAGTCATAGAGATCAAAGGAGGACCTTGACAACTGAAGAAAGGCAAATATTGCACCCATCTTCAGAAAAGGCCAACAGGATGATTTGGGAAACTACAGGAGGGACAGCCTCACTTAGGTTCCTGGGAAAATCCTGGAGCAAGTCCTCTTGGAACACATTTCTAGGCATATGAAGAAAGTGACTGGAAAAAGTCAGCATGGATTTACAAAGAGTAAATCATGCCTTACCAACCTGAATGCGTTTCTGTGGTAAAATGACTGGATTTGTGGATGAGGGGAGAGCCGTGGATGTCAAGACTTTAGCAAGGCTTAAAAAGCTTAATAGACTACAGCAAGGTTTTTGACACTGACTCTCAAAATGTCCTTTTACCCTGGTTTACATGTTTCAGTCTGGATGAGCAGACAACTGGATGGATTGGATGGTCTGGCCCAGAGGGCAGTGGTTAATGGGCCATGCTCTACCCAGAGGCCAGTAGCAAGAGTAACAAGTGGAGTACCACAGGGTCTGTCCTGGAACCTGTCCTGTTTAACGTCCTTAACAATGACCTGGAGGAGACGACAGAGTGATGGTTGCTTAACAGATCTGCAGATGAGACCAAGTTGGGGGTACAGTTAACATGCTGGTGGGGAGGGCTGCCATCCAGAAAGACCTTGATGTGCTGGAGGAACGGACCGACAGAAACCTCATTAAATTCAGCAAGGACAAATGCCAAGTCCTGCACCAGAGATGGACTAACCCCTTGCACTGATCCAGGCTGAGCGGAAACGTATCTGCCTGGCTGGGCAGCAGCTGTTCTGAAAAGGCCCAGGGGGTGTTGGTAGACAGTAAGCTGAACATGAGCCAGTGGTGTTCTCTGGCAGCAAAGAAGATCAACAGCAACCCAAGCTCTATTAATATAGGAGAAAAGTCAGTATATTATTGCCCCCCTTTACTTGGCACTTGTTAGACCACATCGAAATACTGCCTACAGTTTTGGGACCCCCAGTACAAGAAAGACATTGAATAAACTGAAGCAAGGGGCCACCAAGATGGTTGGGGGCTAGAGCACTTGGCCAGAGAGGAGAGGCTGAGGGAAATGGGCATGCTCTGTCTGGAGCAGAGATGGCTTTGAGGGGGACATAACAGCAGCCTGGCAGTGTCTGTGAGGAGGTTACTGGGAAGATGGAGCCAAGCTCCTCAGTGGTACATGACTGAAGGATGAGAAACAAAAATCATAGATGGAATAATGAGAAATTCAGGCTGTAGATAAAGAAAATTTTTTCATCATTAGGAAGCAGTGGAAGCATTTGCCAAGAGAAATTGTGCAGTCTCCATCCTGGGAGGTTTTCAAGACGCAGCTGGGTAAAGCCCTGAGCAATGTGGTGTGCTCTCATAGCTGTCCTTTCTTGGACCATGAGGTTGGACTAGAGACCTCCTGGGGTCCTTTCCTATCTGAATTATTCAATGACTCCATGAGTTCACAATCTGTATACAAAACATAGGGAAAAGGAACTATATCTCCAGGGAAAGAAGACAGTTCTGGCATATATGGTTTATCCAATTAAATGGTAAATCTTAAATTATATTGGGAGAGTGGACCAGAATCCAAGCTACAACTGCCCAGCTGTGCTGTAATAAGTTGGCTGTAGTTCCATAATCCCCCTTGTTTGCTGTCCTTTTGGCCTCAGTAACCATGCATTCTTGGCTGCACAGCTTTAGGAAGAAGGCTTGCACATTTTGAAGCCCTTTTTGGCCACCAGAAAATTTCTTAGTTTTTTTCCATTTCCATAGCCTCCTTCCCAGCGAAGAAGATCCCCAGAGTGAAAGAGCCATGGCAAAATTCTGAAAATAATGCTTGCCAGATCTCTTGACAAGGTACTCATATCTGAAAATAATTTCTTGAATGAAAATGCAGAAATTCCCCTATTTCACCATCTTGTCTTCAGTCCAGACACACAAAGATGAAATTCCAGAAAAATAGAATACAGACATTTTCATTTTCCCTAAGGTTTCCTTTACATTGTTAAAATGATGTCATTTACGCCCACTTCAAAATTCTTTTACACTGTGTGATGGCTGTAAAGGGACCCTAGTTTAAACAAAAATCAAGTCCCAAGAAATCTTTGTCACATTCAATAAAACCAGAGTACCAATGCAGAGAATTTTAATTAAAAACTTCAAATAAACTCAAGGGAATCAAATAATTTGTGAACCTAAGCATATCAGAAAAGCCATGGCTCAGCGGCCTACATGGGTAGACTCTGCTCATTTCCTAACAGTGTTCTCCACCTTACAAAAAGTGTTTCCAGAGAGACTCTGTATCCTCATGCTTCAATGCAAAATTAGTAGTCACTAAGGTCAGGAAGAACCATCCCTTACAACAGAGAAATGAGCAGTATTAGCAGCTTTGGACTGCAAGGCCCTCTTCCCTAAGCTACTGTTGTAGCTCTGGCTGCAAAAGACAGCTCCTTCCCTGAACTCTTTGGCTGCAAATCTTTTCAAGACAAAATACATTGCTGTTCATGTCTCCAGCAAAATGGGATGCCAGCAAAAAATTGTGTCTCCAGTGAAAATTTAGTAGAAGATGATCATTGTCAGCAGCAAACATTGCTGCCTGTTCCCTGCTATCTGCCATGGCAAATTCATTTAAAGACACCCACAAGTCAGTCTGGCAAACATGACAGCAGCATCAGAGGACACTTTTCTGCCTGAATGAGGAAATAAGAAATAGTGAAGACAAAATATAAGGCAGTTTAAAAAGGTACATGGATTGGAAAGGGGAACAAAGGGAAAAATAAATGCTGATTGAGTATTTTACTTTTTAGAGAGGACTCATTTTACTTACAACCACATTTAGGGATCAAATTCTTATTTTAGACAAATATGGTATCATGAGAAGAGTAGTTAAGGAATTATTCCACCAATATTGTTCTTACCTAACTTCTGGTTCCTTTTCCTCTTTAATTTTCAAATGCTTTTAAGACCGCAATATGTAATTTTAAGATTTGAGCCCGTTTGTCCTAAAAGTATTTGAAAGAAATCCAATTATGGCCACTACAGCAAACTAGGCTTTAAAAATATAATAATTGACTGTAGTCACGTGTAACAGAATGTCTCCATTTAAAGTCTAATTACTTACACTGCATGGTCTAAACAGACCCATAAACTGTACTTTTTGTTCCTGCAGTTAATTTCTTTCACAATATTGTGTATCATTTGAGAAAAGTTAGCTTCTAGGACTAATGGTATCCTTCTGTTGAGTTTTATGTTCAGTCAAAACACTACTTTTGCTGTGGAACGCATTTTGGAAAGCCAGGGAAAACTGGGCCTCCTGAACCTCTTTGTGCAATTTCTTCTGGGTCAAGGGGATGGTTACAATACAGATGTGTGGAGCTGTACAATACAATCTGTCTGTGGGAGCTACAGACAAAGCTCTCATTTCCTTTGTCTCAGACAAATTTCTGGCAGAGGAGGCAACTGAGAACAAAGCTGACTAAACATGGGGCAGCACCTGCCAAAGGGGAGGTACGGGCTGTTCACTTTATGTTTCTCACAGGACAAGGGCTGTTGGCAGGACTGAATTTCTGGTTATTGGTTAAACTCTCTCATGCAAGATACTATTTTGTACATTACCTAGGAAATGTGGCAGAATTTCCGTCACCATCAGTCTTTGAGAACCTTCAGAGTATCACAGGTATGGTTCATCCTGCCTTGACACAGGGACAGGGACAGGGACTGTTTGACTTTTGAGGTCCTTTGCATTCCTAGTTTTCTGTCATTTATAGCAAATAATTTATAAACCAAATGGAAATTATATTTATCCAGTGTTTTACATTGCACTGGATTATTAAAATATCATCTATGATCTTTTATACAAAGTAGTTATATATTTCAAAGAAGCTGTCATATATAAGGTATATACTACATACCCTTTTCCTTATTGTTTTTCAATCCTACTTACATTTAAGCTCCATAAGGCAAGGATTGTCTTCATTTTGTGTCTGAACAGTGCCTAATCTGTTAAAACTCCAGTTCTAGTTGGTCCCCAGGCACTCCTATGAATAAAACTACTAAAAAATAGTAAATTATGTTTCTTAGTTTTCAGCAACATTGCAAATAGGGTCCTCTTTTTTGTTTTTACTTCAGATTTTAGCAGACCCTCTCCTAGGTGTTCTGGTGCATTTTTATGCCTTTCAAAAACTGTGTACCCACCACAGAGCTCCCTTTCAGCTTCTTAAAGATTTTACTAAAAATCAAATGGTGTGAAGTTTAGGACTTTTTTAAAAGCAAAATTTAGAAGCAGCAAGGTCTGAAATCCACAGCTGAGCTAGTTCTATTAGAGAAGGGTAAAAATCCTTTTTTTTTTAACAGACTGCCAGTGATTTTTAATGGCACTTCCTTCCTAACTGGCTTTTCATTTCTTATTAAACAAAAAAAAAAAAAAACAAAACCAAAATTAAATAAGTCTTCAATCAAAATTGAAAGTTAGCAGCACTAGTTTCCCAGGCATAAGACTACTCAAAGCAAAGCTAGGTAATAGTGGTAACTACCTACAACTTAGTAGTGTATTGGACTTCAGCCTAAGAGAGACCAAATTACTCTATAAACTGCCACACGTGTTATGTGGTGATACTATTTAGTCTACCAATCAAATGCTGGAATCTGGAGGGGGGAAGGGAGAAGGAAAGAGGACATGCCATTGGTATTTAACAGTGCACAGCTGTTTCAGAAAAAAAAAAAATTCAGACAAGAAGTAAAGAAAGTATTCAGCTGTAGGTTGGATTTATGAAAGTGGTCCACAAAATCTGGTCAGGTCACAAGGCTGTGTGATTTCTTCTAATCGCAACCAGGGATCAGGTTTCTGAATTTATCTTATCTAGATTCCTATCTGTGTCAGAAGAATGCAAGACATCACTCAAAGGTGGGGCAAAAGTGACTTATAGCAAGGCCAGGTGCACCCACTCTACAGATGCAAAGGCGTACATAGCCATGTGCTGCTTCCACACCATGCAATCTCAAAAGCACGCTGTACCCACTGGCACTATTGCAGAGGCTACAGTTGTGCTGTTTCTGGTTATCTACACTGACTTTGTGGCTGTTTGAGCTGGGCACGACTGGTCTTGTCCCAATACAGGACAGAATACAGTCCACTAAGCACCGGGTGCAGGCTTCAGCACTAGACTTTCAGTTCATTGCTGCTTCTGGGGGAGGTGCATCCACTCTCACATCACCAGTACTGTTGCTCACAAGAGCTCATGTTTCCAGGTGTACCCCATGACACTACTGGTAAGGCCAGCAGCTGAGGTTGTGTGGCAGCTAATAGGCTCATTCCTCAAGCTGGAAATTAGTTGGGAACCTCCAAATGCAAAGCAGCCGATGTCAAAATCAGGCTTAAAATGCCAAACACCAAATGCAGGTATCAGCCATTAAAAAACTTGAAATAAGTGCTTAGAAGTTTGGATCCAAGGTTCCCATTCTTTCCCCAGTGGTGAAGGCTGACCTCTGCCGCTTACAGCAAACACAGCCCTTCACAGGGGAGCTGTGTCCTTCACAGCAACAGTCTCAGGAGTAAGGCCTACCTCAGAAAGAAAGGGATGTCAAGTCATCATAGTGGGTATGGCATAAATAGTCTTTCCAGGGTTAGAGAAGTGTTTCTGTGTTGAACCAAAAGCCAACGTAGGGTTGGCAATCCCTACTGGGGATCCATCCTGTTGCTGGGATGTGCAGCTGTCTGCTCTCTTCCACTCACAGAAACAGAAAGGAACATATGGTTTCATACATTTATCTTCTGTGGCATGACCTTTTTTCCTCTACATAAAGGAAAAGGAGTGTTAAAAAAATCCTACCTTTTTAGTGGTGTATTAATCACCAAGTGCAAATTTGCAGTCATCTAAACTAAACACTTGAGTTTGATTTTTATTTAACAGAAATCTTAGCCCAACAGATATGATCTGTGATTATCACTTACATTTCCAGTGTACTAGATTAAAATGACAGCTTTAAAAAATCATTATAGAGTGCACTAGAAGCCCTCTCCTTTTACTGCAATCTATTTTTCCCTAAATAGAAATAAGGATTCATTGAAATATATTTCATTAAAAAGGATGTTTATTGATAAATATTAGAGAACCGTATTATTATAGGAATAGCACACAATATGGCATGTATTAACTGGCCATTAGTACAGTTCTTGGGTAGATTAAGTTAGGCAACCTTGAGCTTCTTGAAGCACATGAGGTGCATTTTTATAGAGCATTAAAACGTGGCATGTTGTGTCTTACTGCAGTATATTATGGAGTGAAACAAGCTGCATTTCACTGAGAACATATTGACTGCTTTTAGCCTGAAAAAAGGATGAGAACACTGTGTTCCATACATGTTGGGAGAACCAGAAAATTGTGGCATTTCTCCCCAATGACAGAACTTTATGGAAAGATGTGAGTCATACTGGGAAGGAATCTGTTGCCTAAACTAAGACATTTTTGACACTGCAGGCAGCCTGCATGGTGTCCAGCTGTCTCCCCAGAAGGCGCCAGCCTCTTCTAGATCTCTCTTCATCTTCACTGTCATTCCTATGCAGATGTCTCACATACTTTATGTCCTCTGAAGGACTTCAAATGCCTCCTTGTTGGCACCTGAATGACAACCTCTACCTCCCATAATAAACCTGCTAGACCATAAATACTTCATAAATACCTGCTACCACATAAATACTTCAGCCATGAGCCACAGATAGACAGACATACAGATAGACAAGTGGATAGGTAAGCTCTCTCCAGCACAGTTTTCCAGACTTTCCATGGAGCTTTGCTGTTGAGTCGTTCTGGTTCTTCCAAGGCGACAGGAAATAGGTAGCAGAGCTGCTCTACGTGCAGTTGTCTCAGCTGAGACAGCTGATGCGTTTCTCACTGAGAGCTTTTACTGCCTCAAAGGTTAGTTCCTGCAAGGGCTTCTCCATGAGCTCTTTGGCTCTTTCTC
This sequence comes from Pandion haliaetus, assembly GCA_013401275.1. Lineage (NCBI taxonomy): Eukaryota > Metazoa > Chordata > Aves > Accipitriformes > Pandionidae > Pandion > Pandion haliaetus. The sequence continues at coordinate 193,214 of VYZV01015341.1, read as the reverse complement.
AGGTAGGGATGAGCTAAGAAAAACAGCCAAGCAACACCTCATGAAGTTTCTCAAATATGTATGTCCTCTCTGTGGATATCTAACAAGGACAGGAGTTTCAACCCAATGCTCTGAGGTTTCCTCTTCCTGTCACAATTCAGGCAGTGTTCTCAGAGCTCAGAATGAGTTGCCACGACTGCGAGGGGGAAAAAAGCTCTTAAACCAGAACAGATTAGTGTAGATACGTTCTAAATTTACCTGCTACTCTAGCCGTCTCTACATTTTTCCTACTGTTAGTGTATCAACTTTTACAGCAGAGAGTTGTCTGTATTTGTGCCTAGTACTTTATCAGATCTTAATAAACACAGAAAAATAAATGATCCCAAACTGGTATGCTGTGATAACTTAGAAATATGGCAATGCTTTTGAGTTTTCTGGTGCATTAAAAAAAGATTACATTAGTGCTTCAAAAATAGAGTGAAGTAAATAAGCTATGACAGTATAAAGAACTGTTGGAGAGAATGGAATCAAGTTAGTAAAAAAGCTTCTCTGTTTATTCAGAACAGAGTTTGATGTGCTAACTGTTAAACATTAACGTATTATCTTGATGGATTTTGTACCTACACACTTTAACATCACAGACAAAAAAGCTTTAAAAATAGTGTACTGTAATATGCGCTTCATTTATTAAAAATGTATGGGCAAGATAGATTGTATTTTTCATCCTCTTCACATTCTTGTCATTGTTCCCACAGTGAAAATCACAAATTCTGTTTTGAAGCTGAAAATGAATTGCAGTTGTCATTAAATGTGGGTGTTTACAGCTGTTATTAATTGAGAAAACAGTACACTGTTCTCAACAAGAGAATGCTTCATTTATACTCTGGAGAGCTGAAAGCTACCCTAGCAGGAAAGAAGAGCACTTAGCAGTTTTTGAGACATGAAGAACATGGCACATGAAGAACATTATCTCTCTCTTACCTTTTTTTATTAATAACCTGAAATAGTTTTTACTGTGTTTCAAGTTTCTTTTATCAAATTTCACCAATAACTTTGGCAGCCAAAACAAGGATCTAATCCTTCTGAATTTTTAATAACTTTTACCAAGTGTTGAAAACAGGCAATGTCCAAGGTAGATTATGGAACGGACAGCACCCAAAAGCTTCTACATCTTCTTCTTCTTCTACATCTTCTATTTCTAGTTCTGCTAGTGGCCTAACCACACCAGTTTTCATCAATTTCAGTAGGCGATTCAAACTCCATACATCTCTCAGGATCAGGAAATTCATTTCCAGAAGAGATGTTTTATGCAAAATACATCTGCTCCTGAAAAAAAAACCCAACCCAACAAAAAAACCCAACAAACTCTTTCCTATTTAGAAGTATTTTACTCCAGATTTTTTTGTTTGAACATTTGTTTGTACCATGGAAATCAGAATCAGCACTTTTAAGTTATGATAGGAAACTGAAGGCAGGATTGGCCTGTAATTATCTTGCTCATTCCAAAATAATCTGAATGTTAATAAAATACAATTGACTCTCCTCTTTCAGGAATCAAAATACAGGCTATTAAGACAGAAGTTCCATTAAAGCGAGTATGCGTGTAGATTTTGGCAGGTAATAGAGAATGGGGCAAAATATGGAATTAACAATGTCTATATTTAATTTTCAAATTAGCCTGTTAAAGTTTTTCAAAACTTTTTTTTTGTTTAATAGGAAAATATAGAACGCCTCCTGTGGTCAAAACATTATCTTTTAATTCCCTAATGTGTTATCCTAAACTAGCACATTTGAGTAGTAATAGTATCTATCCTTCATACATTTCAGTAGCACCGAATAATGTTGCTATGACTAATACATATGCCAAGATGTCCCTTACATTTTTTTCTAATATGTGTTTTTTACTGTATTTACTACTTTTTGAAAGACAAATATAAAGGCAAATAGTACCCTACATAAAAATAACCAAATGAGTAAAAAAACCAATACTGCACGCCAAGATGTATAGCTCGTATCTGCACTGCCTCACACTGCAAAAACACTTTCCAATATCGTTGTGTCGTATAAATATGTGTTTGACAGCTCAGTAGCAAAGTATATTCCCACTTTGGATGGAACATTGCAATTGTGTAGGATGTTGGTCCATTGTGAGTTTCTCCAGTTGGCAAGTTAGTTAATGTCAATCAACAAGAATTACAAATATCCTCATACACCACACTCTTCCTTTGCTTCTTCAGCCCTACTAGGTATGATGGTTTTGATCTGGGCATGATCATTAGGTTAGCTTGAATTGTGCCTGTTTAAACTGATCATTTAAACAGTTAACCCTTGCTTAACATGGCAGCTCGTTACTGAAGGGCATCTCAAAGCACAATCCTTTGCGGCTCAGCAGGGGCTTGCAGGCAGATGGTGACTGCTTTTGTGCTGGAAACTGCTTAAATAATCACAGAACAAAATGCTTAAACTAAGATTCCACCTTAGTCACATCATATTTCTTACCGGATTCTTTGACAATGTTTTCCAAACTACGGGTCTGATGAACCTTCTCAGGAAATGGCTCCACTGGGTTGGCAAAATACTGGAAATGGTGATTGCACCAAATCAGAGTATTCTTCTCAGGTGAGATGGCAGCAGCTCAGTGCTTGTAGGGCTGGACAGGGAGAAGCACTGCAGTCATGTTTGTGCGGCAGTGCTGCAAATGTCTTTTATTTGCGTTTGACAGTTTGCAGGTCCCTGGTCCATACAAACATTGCAAATGATGTGTATAGCAGCTCTCATTCTGTGCCCCAAGGGACAAGGTACCAGCTGACTGCACCCCTGAGCTCAGCCAAGCTTGGGCTTAAATTCAGCTTGGCTGAAAGTGGCCACATAAGTCTTCCTACGACATGTCTGAGAACTCAGATCAACAGCAGTTTTCAGTGGACTTTTCTAGCTGGGCTCTTTCAGCTGAGACTTTCCTCCCAACAAGCTGATTTCTTCCTGGTGCCTCTCTCTTATTTTAATGGAAAATACTGAGTGCTGCTCATGTCCCTGTAAAGCAGCTAGAGACACCTGGGCAAGGGATGTAAGCACGTGGTGTGAAAGACTCGTGCACGGCCAGAGCATTTCCTATCAGACAGTCCCAGGTGCCTGCGTGCTCTCTGTTTGCTGCTGCAAATCCTTTCCGAGCAAACCCTCTGCCCCCGCACCGAATTTAGGAGCTCAGGTACTCACCACAGAGTACAGCCTCCCACTCCCTGGGCCAACTTCGGGAAAGACAGGCATTTCAATGCCTCGATTTAATTACCCAACGTATTTATTGGCTCACACATCTTTCCATTGATTGCATGTCAGAACCTAATTTAACAGTAGTGGAGTGACAGGGAACAGAGGGCACCCAGGGGCTTAAGGCACTTATGTTGTTTTCCTAAAATATCCTGAATCATGTTGATTTTTTCTCTCTAAGGAATGGGAAAATATACATTAAAATCAGAACTAAACATTCTGACACATGAAGTCAAGGAGAGTTTTGCCATCAGCTTTGGTGCAGCATGATTGAACTATAGCTGGCCAGCTGCCAACAAGGTAAAAACATGTCCATGCGTTAATACATTTTCATGACATCCAGATGTGTACATTTACAAGCCCAGGAAAGGGCAGCCTTGTTAATCTGAATTACAGTGTGTCTTTTCTAAGTTGACAGAAGTGCTACTCTTGCTGCTGCTTTTTAATATGGGGCAGATCCTGTCACCTGCCAGGAGGACTTCTATTCCCTGTGTTCCACTGCTTATTTGAAATAATTTTGTCGCAAAATAAGTAAGGAGGACCTTTGTCAGTAGAAAAACATAATAAACAAAAACATACAAGTCTAAAGTTGCACATTCTATGGAAAAGCCTACCTTTCCTATGAAGAGAGCTTCACAGAGCAGCTGAAGTCAAATTATTAGAAATTTGAATGAATGAAGAGTTTCTCTCACTAAACTAGAGACTACTCTGGTGCTGCAAGCCAGCCAGCATCTGCCGGGACATCAGATGCATAACCCTCCCACTGGAAAAAAAATCAGATTCTTTCATGTCCTGAAGTTAAGATTTGTATACAGCCTGCTGTATCACTTTTTTGGTGCCTCACAGGAAGATGAGTCATTAGGAGAAACTTGAACGTGGAGAAGGCTTGACAGTCTGGGATGGGGAGGATAGGAATAATAAAAATAATGAATATGGGTGAAGAGATGGGAGGAGAAGTCAGAAGAGGTGGCTAGAGTATTGATATTGCCTGCGACTGACAGCCTCAGGAAAACTAATTACGGCTGAGGAAGCTGATGAATTCCATATGAGAAAATGGAGTTTGAATATTAATAGGGTCTTCTCCATTATTGTCCAATTTTAAATCCATTAAATTTGAAGGGTCTTAAAGTTTGGGAAAACACATTTTCTCATTCTTGTGACACGATGAATAATGCAAGCATTAGGAGATAGTACTTTCTGCAAGGGTCCAAACCCATGTGTATACTGGGGGTTAGCACACAGCTAATGCACAATTGAAGTCCCACTTAAATAATTTCTTTTTTGAGGGTTTCCATGAAACTTAAATGGTGAACTGGACTCTGTTTCTGCATAAGCTTGGCAATGTCACTCAGTATTTGCCATCAGATGAGGAAAAAGTGTTACACAGTGTATTTTTCATTTGTTTCGCTATTATGCTGGTTTAGGTATAATGATTTGCCATTGCTTGGCTCTGCGATTCATTTGATTGTTTTCCCTTATTTCAAGATGAATCGTAGTTTTTAATCTGTTTGCTGTCATCTCTCATTTCACTGAAGCACACATATGGCCCTTATTGCCATGCAAATAGGTGCTATATAAATAAAATGTATTATTATGATCATCAAAGTAAAAGAACCTAGAGTCATCTGTTACACAGTGTGCTCTTTGCCAGTCTCGGTGCTCGCACTCACAGTCCATCTCTCCACTTCTGCTGGCAGTGCTCTGGGGAAGCGGCGTTTCTGAGCCATACCAACTGAGAAGCACCAGGGCAAAAGAGTAAATGGAAGTAATGGGGCAGATTTATCACTGATACTTCCAGAGAATTACAACTGACTTTCCTCAGGCAGAAACCAGCAATAAGAACACAGCTGTGAATTTTGAGCTCATCATACCTCAGAGGAATGGAGATGGCAGATTAGCACTTGGGTGGGAAGCCTCCCAGGAGTACCTGTAGCCACAGTTTGAGCCACAGTATTTCCCATGTGTCTCTCCTGCACTTACCTGCTGGATGCTCTCCTGCCTCAGCTGCCTCCCAGAGGAGTAAAAGCAGCAAGTGCAGAGGCACAAAAGCATCCTCTTACCTGCCTTTGCCCAGCTTTCCTTTGGTCAGGCAGTGTGTGGAGAAGCATGTGTGGGGATATGTGAAGCAATTCTGGGGTAGGTACAGCTTGAAAGGGCTATAGGTCCTCCTAGTCTTACTGACAATATTGCTGTAATATAGTGAGGGTTTTTGTTTGCGTGTTTGAATTGTAAACTGAACTCCTGGAGATATAAATGTGACAGCCGGCCATCTCTTGCTTTACAATAAGGATGAGGATGCCTGACATGTTCACTTCAGAATGACATCTGCTTGAGGATAAGAAGCCTCAAGGAATATATTTTGGAGTGCTGTCTGCATGGGTGTGTTGCGGGGGAGAAGGAAGAGTTCTTACTTACATTCTATTAATTAACTTGTTCTGCTATAAACCAGAATATATATTGTGCTAAATTAGGCCAAAAAATTAAATGTGTTTCCTGGATGCCTGGGTAAAAGGGCCTGGTCTATATTGGTTCCAAACACACCGTGATTCATTCTGTTCCCTAGACTCCTGATTGAGGCTAGTTAGCCTGCATTGGTCACATCTTGCTGCTGCCACTTTCTGTGCTGGCATGTGATGTACTTATAGGCTCTAGATTTCCTAATTACTTGTGTTCTTACTGCAAGCCAAGACTAGCCATATTTTACAATGTTCCTGAGGGAATAAATATATTAAGCCTGCTGAAGCTGAATGCTCTCTCGCTTCTTGAAGGTTTTCTTACCATTTATCCCAGCCACCAGCTGGGGTGCAGTGTGATCTGCTTCCACTGGACTTCTGCTGAGCATCCTGAGGACATCTGGATGCAGGCTCTACACCAGGGAGGTTGCACACGCATTACGGGGTTATCTCAGTGTGGGAAGAAAAGCCTGGCTGGGTGTGGGGCACAGGGATAAGGAAACTTCCAGACTGCAGTAGCTCTTCATGACAGGGAAATGTTATTTTAAGGTTTAGGACAGGATATGTGGAGGATTTTAAAGCCCAGTATATATTGTACAGGGCAGGGGAGCGTGGAAGGGAGGACAGCTGCTTAAGGAGACTTTGGGATACAGTGGCAGGGGAATGGCTGACTCTGAAAGAGGAATTAGGAGCAGCAGGGGCAAAAGGTGGTTGAGGCATCTCTGCTTGAGAGCATAGAGACTACAATGTATGCATGCAATGCCCTTTATCACCTACTTATACAGACACACACCATATGACATTCTTCCCCTTTCCTTGTAGGACTCTAACGGCTGCTGGTGGCACTATCAAGCGGGGAGAAAACTCTCCTGAGTCCTGGCTGTGGTATCACATATCATGTCAGTAGCAGTGGCAACCAGTAACCTGCAACGTGTTTGCAGAGTGAAATGTGGAGGACTCCTCGCCTGAGTATATTGGAGGCTGACAAGAAGTGTATGGGGCAGATAAATCAGGTGACAAATGCCCTCACGTACCTTTGTGGTAGTGCAAAGGAGCACAGAAAGCTGCAGAGCTTGAGCTGCTGCGTGGACATGTTTAATGTGGGCCTGAAGCAAGGTCTGCACATGAGGCACTGCGGTGTGGACACAACTGTGTGAAGCCGATTGGCATGCTGAATTTGAGCCCTAATGCTCACTGCTCCAAGCAGCATGGCTGAGTCACTCCCCACTGAGCTGCTCTCCCCACTAAGGCTGGAGGATGCTGACGCTGGGTGTTGGTTAAGAAACAACCCAGCTTCTTCAGGGCTTCCTAACCATATCAGTACTGACTCAGTTCTCCATCCTGACAGCACTGCAGCTCAAGGATGGCAAATTACCAACACTGAGATCCACCTCAGAGATAAACCTCTACTCTTCTGGTGCATTTCTGTTCTGGCATCAGCTGAATCCCTGAAGACACATCGTATGATAAGTTACAGCAGAAATAATAGCATATTTTCAGTAATGACAGCTTTTTTACCTGGCTGGTAAGCCATCCAAAACCACCTTTGGATTTGTGCAGGAGGGTCAGAAGTCAAAGCTGCTAACTGACTTCCTTGACAGCCCTGTTCTTAGCTAATGTGTCCCGGTGTCCCCCAACGTCAGCCTTGTCCCTGTTTTTACAAGTGATCCTCTTTTTAATCCAGTTTTTCACAGCCACCCTCGGGGGTTGTTGTAACTCCACCCATTAACAGATATCAGCTCCACGGCACCTGCGGCACTTCCACCTTCCCTGTGCCCATGCTCTGCTTCTCAGTGATCAGAGGGCAGTGGCTTTTTGCTGGTGATCTCTGCTCAGCAAGGAAGGGGCATCCCTAGGGCTGCCATCTTAAGCACAGGAACCCCAAGACACCTCTCTTGCTAGTGTGGTGCTTGATTCATGCCAGTAGCATTCTGCAAATTTACTGAATTTCATTGATCTGTTGAAGGAAAACAGCAGAAAAAGTTGTGGCTTTCCCTCATCCTAACAAGAAACTTTTCCATCATGAGTAAAATACCAGGTCTTTTCTGTGAGCAATATCACTACTAGTTTTGGTGGGACCTTTAATACAACCAGGCAACATTTGATGCAAGGTAAAAACTACCAGAGAACAAAAAAATGGTCTGGATATATTGCTGATCTAGACAAACCGCTGCTGACTCATTGCCAGCTCATGTGGAATGCAATCATAAAAAGTCACAATTTTAGCTGTTTCCTGGTTAAGTACAAAAACTGGAGGAGTTTTACACATCCACTGAGGCGTGGTGTACAATGTTGAGGGACAGATCAGCACAGCTTTCAGCTGCTGAGCACATGCAAGGCATTTATGCTGGCCTGAAGTAACACTTCATATCTCAGGAAAACCATCTTACATGCTGCAGGAATTGTCTAGGGACTCACTTTCTGAGGCTGGACTGTTGGTTTTTTTTTTTATAAAAACTGGTATTTTTCACTTTGGTTATCAAAGAATTGAAACAAACATCAACAAGAAATATTGAGGTAGTCTCAGAAACAGCACGCAAGAAGGAAAGCTGAGCAAGGAGGATTTGTGGTAAAAGTTACCTGAAGAAGTTATCTGATACAGACAACCCAAATACCCCTGCAAATGGCTCGGCTGCTTCAGAGCTGTCTCCAGAGCCAAGTGGCTTGAGCTTGATGGATCTGTGTGGCCTGTGAGGGCAAAGCTCAGGCTTGTCTCTACACTTGGATTCTTCTGCCAGGAAACCAGGATGCTTCCTCTAAGCTGGAGACAGCATGAGACAAAGTTACAGACAGCCGTAGACAAGCAGGGAATGTGTGTTGAAGGGAAGTGCAGCCACAGCCCCGATGAACATGACGGTGTGGGTGCACCTTCTGACTACCTCAACCGCTGTGAAACATGGGACTTGAAAAGATAAGGAGGTTTAGGCAAGGGAAACAGCTAGTTAGCTCTGGACTGAACAACAGGGAAGGAAGGCCTTCCCCTGCCACTTCGCAGATAATCCTGCCTCTTGATGAAAGTGGTTATTTGACAGTGTGAAGTCCTTTCCAAAATTTCCATTCATAACAAGTTATCACCAGTATGGCTGAAGATACTTTCTTAGCAATAGATGTGGAAGAAAAAGGGAAAAATTTATCTGAGGTTATTAAACTTTTACTTATCACTGAATCTTAAAGCCAACTTCAAAATTGCTGTGTTCTGACTTCCATGACAACTTGCTCAAGAACAAGGATATCCATCATGAAATAGATGCTCTAAAAAAATCCCTCTGCAGAACTTCAGCTACTTCAGCTGAGCAATTCGGACTATCTATATCTCAGTAACATCTGGTATATGTGTTTGTTGCTCAGCTTTGATTTGTAAATATGTTTGCTCTTAGCGCCATGTGTTAATATAATTTTCCTTGTATGGGTGGATTATTTTCCACTGTGTGGCAGTTAAGAATTTCCCATTTGTAACAACATATCTTAGCAGTTTTGTCAAAATATATACAATCATTAAAAGCTAACAGGTAACGGGTATTAAATTGCAGTGAATGTTGGTATGTTCTAGATTTAAGTAATCCCAAGTAGAGGCTATTGATTTTACTGAGCCGTGAACGATCAGCACTTCTGAGACCTGGGTCCATAAAGTGGTGGTGTTTTTATAACTGTCCAAACTAATAGCCTTAATGCCTAAGAATTGTCCTTTCCTCTCTTGAAAATAACGATCACATTCTTATTGTGATTTTTACACTCCCTGCAGATTTGTTTGCCAAAAGACCAGGGCAAACGACTACAATCTCTAGCACACCAGCATTTAAAAATAGAATGTCAACACCAGTCTGTACATACTCTGTCTTCATCACATCAGAGACTGAAACTTCCTGGCAACTGGAGAAAAAGCCATTAATACTCATAGCCTTTTATTAGCCAAGCCAGATTTGTTTTAATTTTCCTTTGGCTACAGCAGTAGCTCCTTCAGACTGCACAAGCAGCTACACCTGAGCAGAATCCAAAAAGGACACCTTACTTCCACCACAGAAATGTTAACTCTTGCATGGTGGCTGAGAAAGAGCTCCCAGTACTGCAGTGCCAGGGGAGACCTCCTGACAGTCACACAGCTAAAACTGACTGTAACTCACAATACAACCATTATTTTAGCCAATGGAACTGTAAGTGTGAAGACTCACCTAACCTGTACCACACACCATTGCTGAAAACCTTCTAGTGCTTTTCAGAGCAGACACTCCTGGTTTATTCTGCTCAGGAGAGAAGACACAACGCAATCTCCAAATGCAAAATTTATTGGTGTTATGAAATCAGGGCCCTCCCTCTTGGAGTCAGTTCCCCTGAACTGTTGGGTGATGGTGACTCCCCTGACATTTGCTTTCTGAAGGTGATGGCAGAGCTACCTTTAACAAGTCATTCCCCCCACCAACACCACCTATTTTTGTATTCTGTTCTCATCTCAATTCTAGTGAGAATCGTGCTTTGCAAACTAAAGAGGGGAAAAAATGCAGTACTATCTGTGTTCGCTTTTATTTTCTTCATAGTCCAACTATGCATCTTAAAGACTTTGAGCTTTTCATTTCATTTGAAGCCAGCACATTAAGGTTCATTTATACTTACAAAAATATATATGTTGAAGTTGTTGTCTTTGAGAGCATCTGATTGTTATTCTTTGACAGAGCTGTCACTAGAGGGTCCATTTTGAGCTCATTCATTGAAAGCTGTGGCAGCAACAGCAGCCAGCCTTAGCTCAGTTCTGCCTCCAGAGATTTGCAGAGAAGCTATTTGGAGTTTATCACACAGTTTTGCAAAACACTACAGCCTCAGCAAGCTGTCATAAAGAGCCTCTCATTCCAACTGGGCTCGTTTACAAGTAGTATTTTATTATTCTCTGCTCTGTTTTACCCTGCATCTTGCAAAATCTTTCTTCACCTCTTTTACTGTGTTGATAGATTAAAAAATTCTGAAATACGACTCTGAAAAATGCTTGGTATTTTTAATGCATTTATAATTGAAGAGCTATCCAGCTCCACTCAGACCGGGGCTCTTTGATTCTAAGCTGTTCCACATCCCAAGCCCCCCTGGCTTGTGCCTGCAGCCGAAAGCCTTATCTTGAGCAGAGCCACTTCCCAAAGCCACTCTGCAGGTTTGTGACTAGTTCCTGCCCGTGACTAGTTCCCACCCGTGACTAGTTCCCACCCATGACTGTGCCATTTGCTGGCCATCAGCCACTTCCATCTGCTCTTTTCATAAGAGAAGTTTTAACTTGAGCACCAAAAGCCACTGGTGTCTGAAAAACAACATGCTTTTCATCCCATAAGGAGAATAACAGAACAAATAAAAAAGTCCATGAGGCCAATTTCAGCCCTGTACCTTGCCCTGTGTATGTCGGCTCTGACACAAATCTGTCTCTCAGGGGAACTCCGCTGGGAGCCTGTGCAGTGGCTCCAGGCCACCCTTTCCTCGGCATAGCATGACAAGGGATTTGAGGGTGTTCTGGGTAAGAAGCTCAAATTTGGGGTTGTATCAGACTTGTCATCTTAAGTACACTAATCTCCATCAGTAGAAGCCTAGGTGTGCCCTCCCCACCAACTCCTGGCACTCCAAGCAGCAGTGCTGCCAAATCTCACAATTTTATCTCAGGGCATATAAACATTTGGTGCTTTTCCTGAAGTCTCAGCTCCTCGAGTCAAGTGATTATATGTGCACACCAGCTTGTAAAGGTGAAGAGCCAAGTTCTTGCCACCACTGTACCCTTTCCAGCAGAGCTAAAATGTCATGGGAAGAGAAGCAAAATTCCCCATTTGACAGGTAAAATGTAGTGGATGATAACGGTCTTGCAAGCCAGGTGCACACCGCAAGCTCATGGCTGAGGCTCTGAGCCACATCCACCAGGAGCAAGGATATAAATGAAGGACCCGGGTTTGTGCAGCTGCCTGGCCCCCCGTGGATGCTCCAATTATAGTTCCATGTTTGATGCAAACCCATCCCACAACGCTGAGTTTTACGACTGGGAGGGAAAAGCAGCTGCCACCTTAAAGTTGCTATTTTGCGCATGACTGCCTGCTAGCTAAGCTTCCCTCCCTTCCAGCGTTTATGGTTAGCTCCTGCTCTGTTTTCCTGTGTCTCTTAATCCTCAGAGGGCTCACATACCTTTCTAGTCGAGAAGGAACTGTCTTTTCCCTATACATCAGTTTCATCAGTCATATGAATTCCATATGAGATTTAAAAATCATTAGCCTGCATGGGATTCTTGTACTTATTTAGTGGCAGTAGTTCAGGTGATTTTTCTCTTCTACTTCTTGTTCATCCACATTAGTGGGTGACAGCCTGTACCAAATGCATTCGTACCTGGCTGAGAGTATTTATTAGCATAAATTCCAGCTCCTACATGAGGTAATTAATACCAAACATTTTTGTCATTTCATAAGATCATAATTCTGAGAACCATTTTTTTAACCCATGTAAACAATTATGATATACAGCTTTGCAGATTATGTGACTGAAACCAGCTCCTCTTTTTTATGTAGAGGGCTCTGTTTGTCGTAAAATGAAGTCTTCTCAAAATCTGGTCTATAAAGCAGAGTCAACCCACATTCATTTATTTTTCCTCAAAGACTTTCTCTTACTTAAAATAGTAACGCCTTTTAAAACTATGTATTTGTGTCTCTGTTGACATAGCAGCAATTTCACAGCTGCCAGCGGTAAGTTTTCTGGGTGACAACACCAAGAGTTTCACCTCTCTTTTGATCAGAGGAACTCAGTTTCCTTCCTTCTCCAGCCCGGCCTGGTCCTTCAAAGTTTTTGAATTCTCTTACCAAGACAAGCTTTGTTTCCATATAGCTTGAAGAACCTAGCAGGTAGTTCTGCTCTTTCCAATTGCTTTTCTGATACAAGAAAAAAAAAAATTTACGTATATCATATCTGATTTAGAAAATGTTGCATACCCTTGAAACCTAGCATCTTGTCCAAGAACCCTGCTACTGAGGACTGCCAGAAGTTTGGCCATAATTGCAGTTGGTGCTAGCATTAACAAGAAGGTTTGTGTTTCCTCTTCTTCCCTCCCCTGTTAGCGATTTCTGCCTAATGAGAAGCATAACTGATGGTATTGCTTGCACTTGTGAGAGGAAGGACAGCCTTCTGCATGTTGCTGCCTGAAGCCCCATCCATCCAAACATGTCTTTCTGGATCTCTTTCCTCATGCCCTTACCAGACTCCGGAGTTGGGAGCAATGCGGTGCAGTGGTACACACCCTCTTCTGGTAGCCCCGTTGCTGCGAACCCTGTGGGTGCAGCTCTCTTTTGCGGGAATGAACAAATCCTTAGTGGAGGTGTGGTGGGAACACGCACCCCAGACCCCCGCTGGGGACCCCAAGCCTGTGTTACAAGCGAAGGCTGACTGAGGTCTCAGCTGAGGGCTGCGGGTGCAGGTAGGCAGGCCCAAGACCCTCCACCTGTTTCATGAGGAGTATTGAAGGTCTCATCACAGAGCAGCTTTTGATCACTACCCTCTTTGGACAAGAGCCAGAAGCAATGACGTAGAGATGAAAGCTTCTGTATCCCAAAAGCAATCCTCTAAGCCATCCAAGTCCCTCTAAAGCTCTGACTGTTTGCTAGCTGAAGAGTTTTACATTGATTATGTAGCAAGGATAAGAGTGAAAGCACTCCTGTAGAGAACACCAGCACTCTTTTTATTTTGGATGCTCAGTCTGTTTCCTTTCAAGTGTTTGTTTGTTTATTTTTGCTGTACCACTGCCCTTTGAGACATTCATGCCCACTCTATATTAAAGGAGATGTAGCTGGCTTAACTTCTAAAAATGTGCTACCTTGCATACCTCTTTTGTTAGTTCAAACAAAGGAGTCTTATTAGTGTAGACTGTTCTATTTAAATTACATGTTTATGCTGCTTGAGTTTATGGACTTATGTTAGCTTTAATTCTTACACTGAAATAAGCAGTAAAATAAAGCTGAAAAACATCCAGTGCTGCCAGGGTCACATTTTTCAACTGAACTGCTAAGGGGATATTAAGCGTGCTTTGGCTTTTTTTGATAAATTGTGAATTCTCCTTCTCCCAAAGTCAATGGAGGAGTAGTATTATGTGCTTGTTTCTTCCACCTGTTCGTAAAACTCAGTGTGTTTTACAGTCTTTGGTACAGGGGGGCCTAAGTCTGCAAAGCACTTAGGCGTGTACAAAAAAATCCTCAGAGCAACTCCCCAAAGCAGCTGATTAAAATCAGGCTGATTTAAGAGGTAGAGAATATTCTGATCTGCCTGATTTTAATCAGCCTGTTTTGGGACATGGCCCCCACAGTCTGTGTTATTTTCACATGTTTGATCCCCATGCTACATGAATTTGCTATTACAGCAGGGCCAGTAAAACGCTGTCTCTGTGGAGATCAATGGGAGTTTTGCTACTGCCTTCAGTGGAGTCATGATTCACCAGTGATATAGCTGGGGGTTATCTACTTTTGATTTGACTGCTGCAGCATTCCCCCATTTCTCATACAAACCGAACATGGATATTTGCATGTATTTGCCATCTGTGGACATCATTGGCTTCCACCAGATAACCCCAATGCAAACACTAAGTTTAACCATTTAACCATTCCAAACACTAAATTTAAAATTATCCTACTAGTGAGGGCATAACATGCAAATATCTATAACGCCATCGATTCTTGAGCAGATGAGTCTTTGTGAAGAGATTTGATGATCTGTATGAAGGCCATTAAAATCACTGTGCAGGATATGAGCGAAACAGAACAGCTCACAGATCTGGACTCTTATGCAATGATTTAAGTTTGCAGAGCAAAAAGTACCCAGGAGCTCTCTGTCAGAATTTCAGATGCACATTTTTCCTAATCACAGAAATATTTAAATAAAATCACACTCCTTAGCACTCTCACCACTACATCACAATGTTTAAAAGATGCCTCTTTCAATGCACACCTAGAAACATGCCAATTCACTGCTCACTGGAGAAAGGAACCATGCAGCTTGCTGCTAAACATCCTTCTCTGATCTGGGCTGCTTCTCAGTTGAATCAGGCTGGTGTTGCATGCTATATTGCTGGTAGAACTGGTATAATTCCCCGATGTGATACTTCAGGGATTTTTAAGAAATAATCCTATACTGGAAAGTGTACAAAGATATAAATAATGTAATTTACAGTTTATATGTACAAGAATCATAAATAGAATTAAATTCATTAATAGAGTCATTTGGCTACATTCACAGCAATGTGCAAACCCATTAAAAGATCCAAGTCAAATTCTAAATAGAAAGTTGAGGGTGGCTCGTCGTTTAATTTAAAAGCATTTTTTTTAACTAAGAGCCTAACTGTATTGTGGGCGGTGTGCTCCTACTGCTGAATAATTTCTGAACGTCAGAGCCCTCAGCACTTCAAAAAAGGTGATCAGCACCTCAAAGAACATGGACCTAACTCTAGCAAGCAAGAGAATTTTGATCATTTAATGTTAATGAAAAACAAATTTCCAGTAAACATTAAGCATGCTAATGAAATTCATTCTAGTGGCAGTGGATTTATGCTCTATTATTTTTTATTTAAGCAAGTGCAATTACTTAAAGAGAAATGGAGATTCATACACAAGTTACTAGTTTGAGTTGTTAAAAAAAAATGCTTAAGAACTCTATAAATCTCTTTGAAATTTCCTTTAACTTTAGATTCCTATCGAGGAAAGTATTTTAATGAGGAAATTAAAGTGTAAGTATGTCATATCTGAAGTTTTAATTGAGTTTGTTGACGATACTCTAATAGCAGCAGCAGAGTGCAAGCAAGGACTTTGAAACAAAGGCAATGAGCCAGCCAGCTGCTGAATGGCAGCTTAAATGCAACTGAATATATAATCATATATAATATTTTGTCCTAAATTCCACTCATAAGAAAGTGTGTGTGTGTGTGTGTGTGTGTGTGTGTGTGTGAATGCATGTGTGCGAGTGCATGCGTGCGTGTGCATATGTGTATTTTCAGCTTGAGACTGAGACTCTTGAACCTGCATCTACAGCTGAATAAGTCTGAATGTGGTTGTGGTCCAGATTCAGCTCTCGCTAATACTTACTTTTCAAGAGTCACAGTACACAGAGGGATTATTTAATTCAAGATGCACCTGTGGAGATGGTAGGAAGTTGGCGGGGTGATCACAGGTGCCTGTGCTCCAGTGGCTAAAGAGCCATTTCTCCAGACACCCACATTACCAAACTTGCACTGATGTGCACCATACCCCAAGGTCAGAGGCTGCTTTTGACAATGTTTGCTTTAACTGTTTGTTCACAATTTTTTACATTTGCCAGATTAAATAAGGACAGTTGCTAGTGCCCAGATCATCAGCTAGTAGGGTATGATGTCAGTGGAATAAGGTACACAACTAAAAGTGCTATTCAAAAGGGCACATTCAGCCATGCTCTTCTCATCACCCAGAAGAAGGAAACCTGAAAAACACAGCACGTTATCTCTGAACATCGCCAGTGGTACTTCTCACATACACACAGCCAGGATCAAAATAAATTACTGGAAATATCTAAACATTTACAAATAAAAACACTACTAACCAGTTGACTTACAGCTCAGTCAAAGAGGAATTACAGTTTTCTCGCGATTACAAGTCTCATGTAAAATATCAGCTGTTTCTAGCTTCTGAGTTAATAAGTGCTTTTGTTATCAGGCACCTGACATTTGCAGGATGAATCCTGTGTGAATTTTAAAATAGAGAATGAAAGTTAAAATCCTTCTTATTTGATGAAAGGTAAACTGAGTAATTCATGGGAAGATTACAATTTTCTGCTCCTGAAAAGAAGCACCTGGGTATTGTCAGGGCAACTTAATTGTCCGTTTCCAGCAGATAACAAGAAATGAACACTACAAAGCTGTTTGTGTCACCAATGCAGATCACAAATCTTTTCCATAGAATTGGGCATTGCTGAGATTACTCAGAAACAGACCTTAGTATAGGAGGAATTAAGATCTCTCTGAAATATCACGTTAAAAACTTCTAGGCCTACACAACAAGATACGTGAGAGGGAATGAGAAATAGCAGTTTCCCAATTAATTTTATTTTTAAATCAGAACTGCCATGATTACTTCAATTCCTTTGCATTCCTGTCCTGAAAGATCAAAAATGTTTCTGGGTAAACAGGTAGGATGAGATCTAGTTAGCATTTAAATCCTGTTTTGAAGATCTCATGAATTTTACCTCATGGTCCCCATGGATTTGAAACCATTGCCCATTCTTGACACAACAGAAGGAACAAGTGATTGTAATTGCATTTCTGTGGGATGGGGAGATAAAGACCTACAGAGGAAAAATGTTAGCAGTTCCCTGATGATGTGATTCCACCGCAGTTAAGCCAGCAGAGAACGTGGCCATTTTTCCTCGGAAAAATTATACATTCCTGTAGAAATATTCCTACCACACACAAGATGCTGGTTTTTTAGAGATAGAGGCACCCTGCTTTACATTAGTAAAATTAGTGTTAAAAATGTTATTTTGGGTACTGTGGAAGCTCCATATCCAACCAGAAGAATAATAACTACAATTAAACAGAATCAGATTATGTTTTGCTGCTATTTCCCAGTAAAATTAGTGATGTTTTAATGCAAGACCTATGCATTGTGAAAACTTAAGCCCTAGTGACCTGAGGTTAATAATCATGTATTTAGATTGCTGTCAGTTCCCAGGATTTAAGAAAAGCCTGAGATTTAACAGGGTGGTTAGAGTAATCATAAGAGCCTGCTGTTAGAAACACTGGATTGAGCTTGAACTGTCAATCACTTCTAAAAGTAATGTACATATATAAACAAGGTTATCAGGTGACCATGAAATGTCTTTTGTCATCAACTGGCGAGAGCTTCAAGAGCTACAGGCTCTTGAAGTGGCAAAACTCTTGGGGGCTGGGTCAGAGGAAGGGCTTGGAAAGCCCTGCAGATTCCCCAGCACAGACTGAAGAGAAATGTCTATATTCCTGGCTGCTTCTGAGGCAAATGTTGTTCAGGGCTTTTCTTTTTTCCTGGAATAGTTCTTTAGAAGTGCCTATGTTAACAGAAGAGAGAGTCTTGGTAGGAAATCCAAGCTGCTTCCTTCATAGGAAAAACTTTAATGCAGCCATGCAGCTTCATGGGGACGTTACTGCTTGTACAGTATGAGATACAAAGCTTCATACAGAGAAAGTTTCTGTTCCGATTGGCTCACATGTCAATATACGAATAATGGCAAAAAACCCAAAGAAATATTAGAAAAAGTATGTGGAGGAAAAACACTTGGATTTCTGTTGCTGAAGTACTATACTACAAGCTTCAGTGTCAAACTGTTCCCTCTGAATTCGAGTGGGGGGGATGAAAACCTGACATAATCTGGGGCAACAGCAGGGACCATAATTCCTCCATAGCACTGTCCTTCCATCAGCTGGATACAAAACAAGATGCCCCGAGGTATTTCAGTGGGCCTGGAGTAATCAGTGAGGCAGGATTCCTGTCTATAGCACTGTCCTCAGCTGACCCCAGGGATTTCCAACTGGAAATCAGAGCTATGGCTAATGCTGCTTGACACAGAATTAACTCTCCCAGGGCCTCCTCTTTGCTTCTGCAGAGCTACCATGGAATAAAAAAATATCTGAGTTGGATTGCATGCTCCCCACAGGGTCAGGCTGCAAGGAAGACTAGAAAGGTGGAGGAGAAGCATGAAAGTCGAATCCCTTAAAAGATCCATCCTGCAGATCCATAGGGTACAGTCTGAGGGAGAGTCCGTAGTTTAAACTTGTATAAATATCATATATCTCCCATATCTTGCCCACAGGAATAGCAATGGTCTGCAGCAAAAAGCAGCAGGAGTTCTGTATCATCTTTCCTGCTGGTGTATTTAGATAGGAACTAGAAAATAAACTTTTAGTTTCATCACCTTTTCAGACTTCAAACATATATATAGCACTGCTTTCTCTCTCTCATAATTGCAAGCCGAAGAAAGTGTTTTATCTGTTATAACCAATTTAGCACCACTCAAGAGCGTAACAATGATTTCCTCCTCAATCATTTTATCACATTACTTTTTATGTGCGAGTAATTTTTTTGTAGATTTACTAATTTAAGATGCATGTATCTCTCCAGTGGAGAATGGCAACAGGAACTTTTACATCTAGAATATTGCAAAACGGCTCCAAACTCTGCACCAAGATGTGAGAGAGACCCCTGTGGTGTGGAGCCCCTGGGATTTCCTCAGATCACTCTGCAGCATCACTGAAGCCCAGGTCCCTCCCAGGGAGGCAGGGACAACATCACACAAGGCAACCCAACCTCACTGGCTTCCCGGGCAGGAGGACCTCCTCCCAGGCAAGAGCAGCTGGTCCTACGGCACCTGTCATCAAGGAGAGTGCAGACGGACAGGCATTTCTCGAGGTCAGATGGGGAATATATTTATTCAGACCAGAACAATAGCCCTTCCTAGAACCTGGGTGGGCCGAGAGGCGTCAAGGAACCACAAGCAACATACCCCTTGGCTGGATGTTTTCTCCCCTTTGCAGAGAGATGGATGCTTTCTGCCCTGTGAACAAGCTGACAGCTATTTACCAGGAACATGTACAGTGCTGGACCTCCAGTTAACTGGAGCATGTCAAGCCCAGATCAGCCCAGAGCTGCCTCAGCAGTTCCAAGGGGTTAACCTTCACCCATGGAGCCCTGGTCTGAACTTGTTAAAATTTACAATCATCAGTAATGTAACAGCACAAATTCTTCTGCTGATGCAGAATGAAGAACTTCTGAGGGAAGTTGAGCAAAGCATGAGTTAGACAGTGCCCTGGAAACACCCCTGGAGCTCCCTTCATATGCTGCATTTTTTTCCCTCCTGAAAAAGAGGTTTTTGCAATCCATGCAAACGAGTGAATTCAGCATGTGATTCCAGAGCAGTATGCAGCTCTTCCCTTGCCACATACACAGACACTGTTTTTAGTGCACATCATCACATAGCGATTAATGGCAACATGGCATTTACTTCAGGGAACACAGCCAGTTTAAACATGAAAACCCACGTTGACTCAGATGGACCGACAGGCATATAAACTTTATTTATTTTGTCAGCCAAGTAAGCAAACTGTAAAAATAAGAATACAAAAATCTGCTCTGATGTTTGCTTTACTCAAGGATAAAGTGATTTAACAGAATTACCAGCAATGATTTCTTTCTGAATAGGGTTACACATACTAGCCTGTTACCATTGCTGTAGCTAAGCTGCGCTCGGCACAGTACCAGATGCAAGAGAGAGAAAAGAGAGAGGGACTTTCCACCGTCTCTTTATTCGTTTCTTTTGGTGTCCTTAAGGGATACCATAAAGATACCGGCCTCAGGAAAAAACCTCAGTTATGGTCAAACATAAGGGGCTGTTGCAACTGCAAGGGGTCACTGGCCTGTAGTAGCATTTACATCACGCTGCCTCCTCCTCAGCCGGCTGCTCCGTGGTGAGAGCTGTCACCTGGGGTCCTGCTGGGATGGAAAGGCTCCTTGGGAGACCAGTTAAGTTGCTTTATGGGCCTTTCTGTTATGCTGGAGTTGCAGAAGTGCTATATATATTGTGAGACTAATGTTCTGGTCTGATATTTGTATTCCGTATATATTTCATCTTTCATAGCTGTCGGAGACTCTATCAGATGACAAACTGGCTCTCTAGATATTAAAGGTTTAGTGCCACTGATACAAATAAATGAAAAGGACAAAGGTTTGTGCTATAAATATGAAACATGGAGTGCAATTGAATTAACTTATTTTCACATCTTAGATTAAAATGTCCCTTTCCCCTTAATTTTTCTGATTTTAGCTTAAATCTTTCAAGGTCATTGGTTCTCTGGGGTAGTTTTGTGTTATCTGATATGCCCTTTCCTGGTTTTCTCAATGGTGTTCCTCAAAACAGTTTTCTCCTATCCTTTTTATCTTCTTTAATACTGGATTTTTTTTCCTGAAATTGTTTCAAGAAAAGCAGATAAATCACTTTTAAAAAGTGGTGCTTTTTTTAGAGAAAGATTGGTTTCTGTCAGAATCATTCCATGTAGCATGGCATTATAATTCAGTTTTGCTAGCCAGCTACAAAAAGAAGCATTTGTGAATAGGGTTGGAAGGACAAGAGAATAGAAGCCAGAAGTCTAATGCCATTCAAACGTACTACTCTATGTAACATTTTTGTGATCATTTTTTCCCTATTCTGTTGGACTAGATGGGAGTTTCAGAGGCTAGAATATATATCTATAATATACCAATATTTATATATTTAATATATAACTCTTAGCTAAAGTCCTTCTGATGGAACATAAAATCCTCCATTTATTTAATTGCCATGAGTTTACATGAACATATCAAAAGGAGCAACACAGGCAACATACTTATTTCATGCTGGGGGGGAGGGGGGATCCTTCGTTTTCATCACCAGAGATATTTTTAAATGGTTGTCCATTCATGGCTGAATTTTAGAATACCAGATATCCAAAGGAGCCAAAGGCAAATATAAAACCCCTTACATGATTCAGGCATGCCCTTGCCATGATCCATGCAAGTATTTGTCTATCTTGGGTATTTTTTCTGGTTTGATGTTTTAAATCTAGCCCATGTAGAGAAATAAGACTAACCAAATTATCACACTGTGCTACATTTCTTTACACAAACACTGACATAATTTTTAGTAATGAACCCAAGATAAGAGGAAACAATAATGAACTCTTTTAAAATATAAACCCCACATTCTGAGCAAATTGCAATATTATCAGGAAGCTAAATTTCTTACTAATACATTATGGACTTCTCAGCTATTTGCATGCAGCAAGGGTATTAGAATGATAGTATTTTAAAAATAGACTCACATAACATTTTTTAGTGTAATCAACCATGGATGAGGCCCATCTGTCATATCTAGTCTGTATGACTAATTGTTAGTGGTCTCTAATTGAAATTTAGATTTATTAAATAAACAGAGATGCCATTATAAATGCACTAATTCAATATGTGGAGGAGGGAGGGCAGGATATGAAACTGGGCAGTAGCTTCTGAGCATTGTTTATGTTTATACATATTCAGATTAATATGTTCCTGTCTACTACTGGGCCAATCCCTCTGCAAGGCACATCAAAGCAGGCTGGCAGATGTCTAAATCATGGCAAACATTCTAACATTCTCCTCCTCATTTTTCCACACTTCAGAGAGAGTTGTGAATGGAAGGTGGGCTCAGGCTTCTTGGAGGTTTTTATTTTCCAGGACCTCCTAGAAAAAAAAGGGTTCCTTGTTATCATCATAAAATATGGTTTTATATACACCGTAACAGTGGCCAAGGCCAGCAGAGTGTCAAAGAATCTGCATGCAGACAGCAGACAGATATGTTTTATAGACCTAGGAAGAAATCTTAGCCAGATTGATGGCAAAACTCCATTAACTTCAAAAGAGTCAGGATTTCACTGCTTGGGAGTGAAATGCATTTCTGTGATGTGCTAAGCACCCTCAGCTAGCATCAGGTAAGCTCATCGAGGAAGGGTGTTGCTCAACCCCTGCAAAATTAAGTTCTTCATCCCTAGAAAGCAAAGCAACATCTTCATGCTTATGAGAAAGTATTTTCAGAATGATTATATGGCTAATTTTTCTTCAGTGGAATAAATGACCACTGAACATACACAGATGTCATCACCAGATGCAATTTCTCACTTGGTGTCACTGTAGAAGCTAGAAGCAGAAAAATCACCAGTGAGCTCTGCATTGCTTTATTTTTGGTTTACGTTGTCACTTATTTTAGCAACTCCTTATTTTCTCAGCTAATCTGTTTTATTGTGGAGGTGTTTTATCTTTCTGTTCGGAAAATAAGGCTAAGCACCAGATTTAATCCCAAGGATATAAGATCATGCCTTCTGTGAGAGCTTGTAATTCTTTAATGACTGCAGCATCAGCATGTCGGGTACGTGCATGGGCAAGAAGTGGGGGATATTTTTTAGCAGCTAGTAGCTTGATCCTGCAGCCTCCTGAGCAGCTTTAAATTGCAAGCACTATCCTGAGAACTGAGGGCACTCAGTGCCCTGCAGGGACTGCCAAGGATTTCACAGAACTGGCACTTTCAAAAGAGTGCATCTCTGTGTGTTTTCAGAGATGAATTTTGGGACTTCTGCCACACAGAGGATTTTTCCTGAGTTTTTTCTTGTTGTTTTGAAAGACCTGCTTTTTTTTTTATAAGCACTAAACCCAATCCACTCCAAGTAAAAAATGCTCATTTAAATAGATAACCACTTACAGCAGATGCACCAGAGAGCAGTGTCAGAAAAAGGCTGGAAATGCTAAGGCTGTTAACATAAGACGTCAAATCAGACATTGCTCTTGGATTTAGCAGAGCCTCCAAAAACACTTTCTGACCAGAAAGGTCTCCCTTCTGCTTAGGTATGTCGCTTTTGCTTCTCAGCTCTGCCTTGATGCTGCTTATATTGGCTGTGGCAGAGCTTCTTTCTAGAGCACACTTGTAATTAGGGTAGGAAATTTTGTGGGGCTGTTAGGACACTGCAAGCTGTTTTCACACAGAAATAAGCAAGACCAAGGGCACTGTTTTGGAGAAAAAAAAAGTATATGAATATGGATGTTGTGGTTGCTCAGTTGAGAGGAATGAGGAGCCACTGTGGGAAGAGAAGTCAGATCCTATCTTTGTCTAAAACATTAATGCCCCGTTTCTGACTGCTAAACATAGAGCAGGATCCACAGTCATTTCATTATGCATAATGATAATGATCATGCCTCTATGGTTGCAGCTTAAAAGGATATTTTTTGTATTCTGCTAAACATTCCCACCGTTGATGAGAGACACTCTTCTGTAAGTGTGAGTAGTACTGTCCTTGAAGCTCAGTTATTGCATCAGGTGAAATCCTGCACTCGTTCCCACCTCAGCACATAACCAGCGAAGGAAAGAGCAGCACGGGCTCTTGCTGAAGAGGAAGCACATCAAACAACTTCATTTTCCTGCTCTTACCTTTCAAGGCTGCAACAACTGTTTCGTTTATGGTCTAGCAAGCATTTCCCCCACTTTGCGACATGCAGCCTTCCTTTCAGAGCAGAGCTGGTATGAGGTGTTGCTCTTATCCAGGATTGCTGAACTGTTGCATTTATTATTCTGGCTGGAAGAGGGAAACTCTGCAGTTTCGGGTAATCTTCTGTACATCCTTCTCTGCATACTTCTTGTTGGCTTCTTATTTTATACATGATTATGCTTTTTCTTTGTAAGCTAGTGTCACAAATGTTAGCAGGCTAGGTCTGGTCTTCATTATTCTTTTGTCTCTTTTCCAAAAAAATATTTCTCTCCTTGGCTCTTTATCATTTTTATGGTGACTTGCTCATATTTTGAATCCTAGGATTTTTCTTGCTTTATGCTGGCAATCCCTTCTTGTGGCTTGCTGTAAATTACAAATTATAAAAACAACCTAATATTTCAGAAAAGTGGGTGGGGTGAACAGAGGAAAGGAAGGATTTTGTGTTTCTTTGTTTTAAAAACCCAGTCTCCCACCTGCTTGTACTGTCTCGCTGTTCCATCAGGCTCTGCATCCCTAAACCCAAGGCGTACTATTTTAAAATCCTTACAAGTGACTCAGGAGAAATACCTAAGGAACTTGAGAAACTTGAGCTGCTAACTTACAACAGTGTTTGAAAACGTTACTGTCAGCCTCAAAGAACCCTCCACTTTAGCTGCCGTCCCAGTGTCAGTGCACGCGATCTCCCGCAGTGGGTGCGTGCTAATGCCTTTCGTTTTGCTGAGCTGCATGCCACAAAATCCGTCCTCCTCTGCCTGCTATCTCTGTAGGATCCGTTCCCTCTCACCAATCCCCGAGCGGAGGCCAAATTCGTCTTCCAAATTTTGCAGACTAGATGCTCAGCTGTGTAAACTGGCATCACACTGCTGACTCAAAATCATGAAAGATAGAAAAAAGCGTAATACTTTAGACCGAACAGTCATGCAATATTGATGCAGTGTTCAGGGCTGGGAAGGATCTTTCGCCTTATGCCTCAGTCCCTGAAATGTAACTGCGATCTGTTGCATCAATAAGCCATGAATGAACTCTCTGATACTTTTTTGTAGCTATTTTAAGTCCTTTTTCCGAAAAGCCCAAGCCTGGTTTGCTCTGCCCAAGCCACCTGCTGGGAAGTTGTGTGCCCTGCAGCTTGTTGGCTTTGCAGCCTGTCAATCAGTGTTCACTGTCACAGGACATCAACATCCTGAAATCTGGTAAATAAAAATGAGGTCAAGCCTATAACATTTTCCACTGAGTGAAAATACATAAATGTTGCCACTGTGATTAAACTCTGTCTTTTCTCTGCTTGTCTTAGGAATTCATTGCTTACACGCAAGCTTATCAGAACCATAACTTGTTCAGTTTTGCACCTATGCCTCCTAGTTTTTATCCAATTATTTCAGCTCTCTGGTTTTGTAAACTTTTATTTCTTAGGCTGTGCCCCTTCCCATCATGAAATGTCTTCTGGGGTCAGTTTTGAAAGCAGTGCACTATGATTTAGCCTCATGCCTGCCATTAATGTCAGCGGGAATCAGGCTGCTAAACCCCTGAACACTGTCTTTAAAATGTACCCCATAGTACTCGAGATCTCACTGCATTTATAAGCATTGCTTTATAAGATGTCTCATGTCAGGCACATATATGCTGGCAGACTAACCAATGAAAATGCACTTTTCTTCTCCTTTCTTAATTGAACTGGCAGAGGAGATGAACGAAGGCCCAGAGGGAGCACAAATAAAAGGGTCAGGGTCAGACAAAGAAGGTTAATGCTTCCTGCAGAATCTCATCACAGGACTTAGGAGCGCTACGGCACAACCATGGAGGAGATTACGTGGCTTGGTCAGCAGCGTACACAGGACAACAACATCAACACTGAGCTAATTAAATGAACACAAATTACGACAGCTTTCAGGATCAACAACTCGCCTTGTAGCTCGTGTTTAAAACTGATTTCAGATGTTACCAGAATGAGCAGCTCCATGTACGATAAAGAACAAGATGTTTACAAAACTGCCTACTACTTCCTTTTGTCTCACCACCACCACCCCATTCTACACAGAGTTTGCACATGAAAATTTACGTAAAGTATTCAATCGTCCTTAGTAATGTTTCTGTAATGATCAGCCTGCCCAGACATCCCATCCCTCTGCCAGGGAAAATTGAATGCGGGAAAAATCCTGAGTCAGAGAAATGTTTTAAAATATTTACATGGCGTTTGCCATTATTATCCCAGTAACTGCATTTTATTAAAATCCCACATTTATTTGAGGTGCCGGAGTTGTTCTGCTTAAGTAACAGAAGAGAAGAAGGCAAGGCCCTGCCTTAAATTTTCACGTCCAGACCCGAATCCTGTAAATTCCTGTGCACCCACTTAATTTTATACACCGGAATAGTCCCTCAGGGGCCAGAGCTACCCAGTTGTGTTGTTACGGCGGGGTACTCCACTGACAGAGACTCCACAGAAGTACCTGCAGGCTCTTGGAAGAGCCCCAGGTGCCTCTAAGTTTCCGACTTGGGATGCACTTGGCTCCGCTGGTGTTTCTGCAGATATTGCGATGCTGGCATGAATGGGTGCCCTCCTGCAACACCTGCAGCCTGCAGTCACGGGAGGTATGCACAATGCTTAGATGAAGCCAGGGAAGGAAATTAAGGTCAGTGGGATCATTCAGACAAGAAAACCTGTTTAGGGAGTCACAGCCTCTGTGTGGAGACAGCATCCAGCAGAAAGGGGGAGGACTTCATGAGGAGCCTTGATCATCTCCTAGGAAGTGCTGGGGAGGACCAGATGGTTGTGGTCCATGTGGATACCAACACTGTAGGAAAGGCAAGGCAAGGAGAGGGGAGAGTGGGAGAGAGGTGATGCAAGGTGCTGGAGGCAAAGCTTCAACTCTGAGGTGCTGACAGCCAGGATTTCTACAGTGGCTGTATCTGAAACGCTCCTGGTAGTCACGCGCAAGCAGGGAAAGAGAGGCAGAACATTTAATGCCTGGCTAAGAAATAAGATAAAGGAACAGGCATGTGTAGTCTGAGTGAAGCCATCAACATAACAGACATCAGAAATACACTGGAAAGAGGACAGTAAGTAGGACACTGTAATACCAAATATTGAGCAAGTTTAGAGTAGGCCATGCTACAATCAATAAAATTAACAAATTAACCACATCAGTAAGAAACATAAAATCTGTGTGGATTGAAATTCCAGACCTAGATAGGAAGAATATAGTGTTATCGCTATAGCACAGGAAGAACATTGTGTATGACGCTGCCTCTGCGGCCAGGATGTCGACACCAGCTGCAATATATGGGGGAATTCTGAGATGCAAGGGAGGCAGGAAAGGCAATATCAAACATCAGACTTCAGTTATTTCCATGCAAATTGGCCAGATATTGCACAAGGATGTAATGTGAAACAGTCAATAACTATTGCATGGAGGAACTGGTTAGGGATATTGATCAGAAAAGAGGCAATTCTGGAATTGGCTTGAAGGAGAAACATATATAAATGAGGAATTTTGTTTAAAAAAAATCAAAACAGGACAACAAAGAAAATTAATTCTTTCCTCCAGGCAAGGAGTCTGTTAAAGGACACTGTGCTGAAAGCACAAGGCCAGTGCACATTATTCATCAAGTAGGCTTGAAAATGGGCAGTACATGGTAGCTTTGCAAGACGGCAAGATAAGGGAGGTTATTAAAAGGCTAACTGCAAATCCTTCAAACATCTGAAGTTGGATCCAAATGAATAAGTTAGAAAGTAACAGACACTCTGGAAGATTACATGTACAAAAACAATTAGACAGCCAAAAAGGAGTTTGATGAGTTTCTAGCAAAAGGAATCAAAACTCGTAATAGATCTTTTTTCCTGCACATCAGGAGCAGGAAGCCTGCCAGAAAATCTGTGGAGTCTGTTGATTACCAGAGTTTGAAGGAAGCACTCAGAAAAAATAAAGCTATTAAAGAAACTAAATTAATCCTTTGCATCACTTTGTTCACTGTAGAAGAGTAGTTTCCCATATCAGAAAGCTTTTTGGGATGGGGTGACCCTCATCAGCAAGTCTGTCTGAAATAGCTGTGCCCAGGAACAAGGTCTGGGAAAACTGTAACGAAATGAACAGTGACTGGTTGCCAAAAAACAGATAATATCACCCAGGAGTTTGAATGGACCTCAAGGATGAAATCACTAAATTACTAATAGCAGATTATAACTCTGTGCTTAAAACTCCCTTGATATGCAAAGAGTGGTTATCAAATATCAAATGCCAGGCCAACTTTTTTAGAAAGGTGCCAGGGGAGATGTGAGAAACAGCAGACCTGAAAGTCAGAAATCTGTACTAGGCAAAGTAGTAGAAAATTTAATGAAGAACCAAATTCATTGACACTTCAATAAATTTGATTTACTTGGGAAGAGTCAGCATGACCTTTGCCATTTTTACATATTGGAGTTGTTTGATGAGATCAACGAACATACAGATAAGAGCAATTCAGCTGATATTGTCTACTTGGATTTCCAAAGGCTTTCAGCAAATTTGTCCCTTGATTCCCCACTACAGGCTTTTAAGAGAACCAAGAAGCTACATCATAAGAAGGAAAGTCATTGCATGATAAAAAGACATTTAGAAGATAGGAAACAGAGGAAAGGACTAGAGAAATTCTGCAGGGCTGCATAATGCAACCCTTGCTGTCAGGGTATTCATAAGCAACCTGGAAAAGGGAGTGAACAGAGAGGAAAGAAAGTTTGTTGGCAACAGCAAAATATTTATGCTGTTAAGGACAAGGGCTGACTTTATGAGTCGTACTTTAGTAGTACTTTATGAGACTTAAGTGACTAGACAATAAAATGGTAAATGAGATGCAGTGTAGATAAATATAAAGTGACTCATAAATAAAACTCATGACTGACCCATATTGTGAACAGTCTGTGCGGTTCAGGTCTTCTCATCTCAAAAAGAGTACAGCAAAACCAGAGAAAGTTCAGAGGAAAGCAACACGTATGATCAGCTTCAATATCTGATCAGCTACAGAGAGCTTCAGTACAGGCAATGACTCTACCAGGACAGGATGCTCCAGTCTGGAAGAGGCAACTTAATGAAAGCACTCTACAGCACGAAGAGTGGCATGGTGAGGATACTCAGAAATCAGTCACTTGCTGTCTTCTCCGGCACAAGGGCTGGGGGGCGTGGGGTGGTGTTAATACAGAGTTACAAGGAGCCACGATATGTTCAGGGGACACTGGAGAAGCTTGTGGCTGGGAAAGTCTTTGGAAGCTAGTGAATACAGAGAAACCCCATCTATCTCAGGAAGTTCCTGACAGAAAATAGCTTGAAACTGGGAGACTACCATTTGGGGTATCTGGGGGAAATGCCACGTACGTTCATCCTGCTCTTATTCTTCACCAGGCATCCACTTAAGCCACTGATAGTGAGGGGATACTGGGCTAGCTCAGTTTTTGGTTTGAATGGGTGCTGCCATTTGTGTGCTTTTATGCTCTCAGCTAGACACAGACACGCTTGGCGTGTTTAGTCCCATCTTAGGCTGGGCTATCCTGTGTGAAAGCCCACACCAGGAGAAGCACAACCTGCACCACACACACATGCTTGCACAACTGCACCTCCGTCCCTGTCCAGCTCTCCCACTGCCATGCAGAAATGATGGCTTTTGGTATAGAGCCAGAAGGAGGGAGAAATGGGGATCTGCTGAGCAAGTAGCACAAAAAGAAGGGGGCAGCTGCTCCGTAGAGCTGCTGAAATATTAAAGCCTGCCTGGAGAATGCTTCCTACGCACTTCCCCAGCCTTTCCCTTCCCCAGTCCCCCGCCCCATGCTGCGATCTGCCGGGTAAGTGGTGGCTTGAGGGTCCCTCTCTTCTGCCAGCAGCTAACAGCCCGCCTGGGATTGCGGAGCGGTCCTTCTTACCCAGGGACACAACGAGTCCACCCAAAGGTTGCTGAGCCTGGAGGATAAACATGTAATAAAACCCAGAAATAACATACTGTTGTCAAGTGTGAAAACCTTTCCTTACCATGCAGCAAGCTGTACTGGCCTCACCCAGAGGCTGCTGGCAAGCATTAAGCCTTGAAAGCCAGCCCACTAGTCACAGCCCAATCCATGGGGTGCTCATCCCATCAGAAGATTTAAAACAGCAACAGAAAATGTTTGCATATGGGCTTAAGCCTCTTTATGGGGCCCAGACCAACTGCTCAAAGACTACAGTTAGAAATTACCTTTAGATCAGTGCATCTTTGTTTTTTTAAGGCCAGCTCAGACCAGTCCGGGGCTTAGCCTTTTGAATCCACTCCACCTTTCTACTTTGTTTCTCTTTGGGCTTATAGAGAGTGCAGTCTGAATACTTGAAAATCTTTACTGGCACTATCTTATATCTTATTGAAACAAGTCCTGAGGACATCAGAGCTCCACACCCTACAGAGCTTTATTTTAAACTTAAACTTAAATCGANTTTTTTTTTTTTTAAGGTAATATTCATTTTTCAATGGAGACAGATACTGAAATGTGCAAGACTAGTTCCTCTGGGATTTCTGTCCTTCCTGGAAGCAAAAAGTATAGGAACTCACATGGGACCACCTGTTTGTATGAAATCCTGAGCTTCATTTTCAGTCTCAAGTGGTTAAAACTAGTTCTGAAGTGGTTCAGATTAGCAGCCGTGCTTGGGGTCCTTATCTAATTGACCTGAACTTGGCAAGCTTTTGGATGTTCCCTCATCAGTGATACTGCTCTGCAGTACTAAGGATGTAGCTCAGTAATCATAGGTTTAATTAAACTGAAAAGTACTTTGGTTTTAATGTGTTCTTTTTTTTTCTCCAGAAGGATGAAATCTTCCCACACATGAAACAAAACTGATGACATCAAGGATTAGACCTGATCTAATATCAGTTACTGAGGTTTTGTGTCTACATCCTACTAAAGTACCTGAAAAGAGCCTATGTCCAAAACCAGACAGCAAACTTTTCAGAAACAGTTATTTGGCAGCTCCATCTCTCAGGCTGAGGGACTTCTCCCTCTTGCTAAAACAATACTTCCAATTTAGAGCCCTGCAGCTGGTTGAACTACAGCCTCTCTGAAAAGAGTGGATGAGAGGGCATAAATACACTCCAGCAGTTGCAACATGGCTCTGAGCCCTGGAGAGAGAGTTTATTTCCACTAACTGGCTGCCAAAAGCCTCTCTCCTGTCAAAACACAGCCCATGAATTCACAAATTCCAGATTTACGTTCCCTCACATTTGTGGGCAGGTGATCAACTGCAATCACCCTGCAAAAGGGTAAATAATAACCACTATGGCAGCCAACTCCTGAGCTAAGTATCCTTGAGCTCTCTTCTGTTGCAGCCTTCACTTCTCACATTAGTAATCAAATGGGCTGAGTAAGAGGCTTTGTGGCAACAGAATTAACTTCTGTGAGCCCACAGCAGCTTCCTATCCCTCCATGCCCAATGCATCGGAGGTGGTTTTTAACCTTCCTTCTTCCTAGAAACCTGGCAGAGGGAGGAGAAGAGTTCTTCTTGCTCTTAGGGTTGAAGACAGTCTTCTGGATAGGGATTTCTTCTTTGCCAAGACTATGGATGCTGCTGGCAGTGGTGGTGATGGTAAAGGGACTGTATTTTAATAGCAATGGATTTTTTTTTTAACTGAAATAAATATATTCTTTTTGTGAAAGAAGACATGCTCACAATATTTCATTAAACTCTGAGCATCCCAAAACCAAAAATACACATTTCCTTTCATTTTTTACTTAGTTGAAAAGTTAAGATTTCTCATAGAAAATCAAGTCATATACCAGATGCAGTCTCTGATCTGTCTTTCAGTAACAAATCACTCCTTTCCTTCAAATGATGTGAAAAAGCTATGATTTTTACCTCATGCAAGTTTAACAGGTTGCAGGTTGCCCTGGCTACAAATATAACTTCCTGAGGTTTTTTTCACAATAAGCCTCATTCACTTCTCGTCATAAAGTGAGAGGTAAGAACTTCTCATTAACCATTCTTACATTTAAAACCATGTTATAAACATTGCAATGCCTAAATCATCCTTCTGAAAGTTATGTCTTTCCTAAATCAGCCTTTAGGTTTAACGTTCCTCTTACTCCCCTTCCTTAAGAGTGCATTCATAGCTCTAAAAGGTTGGGAAGAAAATTGCTCTTTCAGAGGGCAAAGCTACACATTCTTCTCTTCCCCTGAAAATCAAATACACAGCAGTATCTTCCAAGTGTTGATCTTGCTTTTTCCCTCTGTGAAGCTCCTGCATACTTCGGGTTTTTGCACCCCTTCTGCCAAACCAAGACAGGCACCAGGAACGATCCTGCCATTCACGGTTCTATTTGCTGCAATGTCTGCCAGGTTTTGCTCTTGCTTTTCTTCTTTGGTGATGCTCCTGGGTACTTCAGGATTTTATGTTCCTTCTACCAGAAGGGCAACTCAGAAATGTTAGCTTTCAGGAAAAAGCCTTCGGCTGAAATCTTGGGTGGATTGATTTTTGCCTGCAAAAGTCCACCTGTCAGGGGGTTAATTCTGATGTAAAACACATTTTCATCACCTCATTCTGTAAAAACAGAATGTGTTTTATGGCCACACACATCAAATCACATTTTTAAAGACTTTATTATAGATGATTTACTATATTGTCCGTTAGCTGAAATTCTTCCATAGAATATCAGCTATTGGCAAACTAGGTGCCTGATCACTGCTTATTAGAAATGCAAGAGATTGGATAATGGGGTATCTGGAAAGGAAGAAAATAGCTAAATGCAATTATTTTAATTCTTTCAATTTCTTTTACCCCCACTTCTTATTGTATAGTTCCTGACTACACGAAATGAAATTCTTATCTGCCAATTGGGTTTCTATGAAACAGATTTCCATACATCACTGGATATGTTGGCTTATATTGCATTTATATCAGGAAAATATCTGCATTAAGTTTTGCATTTGGAGCAAAGAGTCCTTCTGGGTGCTGTCTGAAAAGCAGCCTGTGATCAGGAAGCGGATTTTTTTCATCTGAGGTGTTCTTATCTGAAAGCCAGGGAGAAAAGATACAGAGCTTGATTCGTGAGCCTGGTTTGTGGAATCCAGTTATAGGTAAAGGTATTCCCTTTGCCTTCACTCAGGTGTTTCATTTTAACTGTGATGGTGATTATCCTGGGTTCATCATGCAGCCAAATTCCCCCTGAATTCAGAGCACTCCAGGCAAACAAAAAATGCAGTCAAGGTCAGTGTAATTTTACCATGTAATAACAGTAGGCAAAGGTAAGTTGCTTTCTCCCATTTCAACCTAAATGCTAAGTGCCCCAAGCACTAAAAATTTATGGCACCAAAGAGGTGCCAAGGATAGCAGGCACGCTGCAACTTAGCCAAGAAGCAGGGACCCAGGAAAGGAGTTAGTGTTACACGTTCCCCACGGTGGGTCTGGCTCAGTATTGCTCTGCCTTTTCCACCCTTCCGTGAGCACTAAGTTCAGTGACAAATCCAAAAAGCACTCAATTTTTGCATTTTCCATGATGAGAAAAAGAACCACAACTGGCTTGAATCAGTCCCTGTTGAATATCTTGGGATAGTTGAGATCCTTTCCCTATCAAATATCTTGGGAAAAATGTAAAAGTTAAATATCTTATTTACCCAAGTTCTAACACTGCAGGCTGCTGGCAGGGCTGGCAGCTTTGTTTGGGATAGGTGGTACAGACTAGAGCATGCTTACATCCCCCCCATTTGAGTTAATTGATTTTTTCAAAAGTCAGTGCACATGTGTAATGCAATATGCGGCCAATCAAAAGACCAATTTCAACAGCAGAATAAAACACAGAGCATAATAACAATGTAGAAGAAATGAACATAACCAGGAACCATGAGAAATAGATATAAATACATAGATACATCAGTATCTATAGACAGATGAATTTGCGTATAGCTAAACACAATTAAGGGGAAAATGTCAAGGGAGAGGTGGGCTGTGTCATTCCTTCATTGGGAGGAGCTGCTGCAATAAGGGGAAGCTGGATGATGCAGTGCTCTTATATGGGATTCCCAGCCAGGGGCTATAAATGCACCATCATGGGCACAGCAAAGTGGACTACAGTCACAGAGCACCAAACTTGTACCTATTCCTAATCACATATTTAAATGCATCAAGCCATGTAAAATCTGCTTATGTGGAATTAAACCCATATAAAAACTAAACATCTCTGCCTTTGACTAACGAAAGCAGGACACTGGGGTTATTTCCTTACTGACAGGCTGCTCAGCCTCTGCTTCCCAAGCAGACAAGTCCCCTGACAGCGCTGCTATATTTCTCATTATGAAATTCTGCACGTGCAGTTTTACACAAAAATGTATCACTTTGTCCCTGAGCCTTTTGCTCTTCCCAGGTTTTTATTTGCTCCATCTTTTTTTCTCTTTCTAAAACTGCCGTGGCCTTCCATTCCCCTTCCTCTGCTCCTTTTTTTATTCCTCCCTCCCTCCATTACCCCTCTTTTTAATAAGATTTTGGTTTTGTTTCTGTGACCCATCCTACACTGTTTGACCCAAGTGTCTCACAATCTTTTAATAAGTCTATTCTCACAACATGTAATGACATTTCCCCTATTTGACAGAGAGGCTCAGGTGTTTCAAGGCTTGGGTGTTTAGATGCAGAGAAAGCTGAATGCAGTGAGGAGGTAACTGCCTCAATTCTTTCATGGCCCTGGGTTGCAGTGGTTTCCTTGGGACCATAACAAAGCATCCTGGGACAGGGAAGGTCACTGAAGTCTTGTGCTAGTGGTACCACTCTCCTTTCTCAATTTTCCTTAGCTCACAGCCTCTCTTACTGCTTTTTGTGCTTCCTTTTGTAAAAAAGAAAAACAAGGAAGGAAAATGGATGCTGTTCCCCTGCCCTTCTTTTTCATTTCTGTTCTCCTTTATGCACTTACAATAAGAAGGAGACATATTTGTGGGCTGTTTAACTTTTCCCCTTTAGAGAATGCACCAAGTGTGAAGTTCATGGAGAAGGATTGCCTGCTCCAAAGGGATATATATCTTGTGTCCCTCAAAATGGTCGAATATTCACAAAACAAAATTTTAACAAAATAGTCCATTACCCTGCAGACACTCTTCTCTCCTGTGGAGAGGAGAAGCAAGCCTCATGGGACAGAAGTTGTTATGTCTCTAAAGGTGCTACAGAAAGGTGGTCACTAGCCAGGTGAAATAAGCACATCAAGGAATTAGATGCCAAGCCTACCTCCTCATTTATGTCAAACTTCCTATCGTGTTGCAGAAGAGATGGAGGCACAAGGGAAACAAAGAGATTTCAAGCCTTGGAGTATGATCTTTTGAGAGTAGTCTGTTCAGTTTCTATTCCACGTGAAATTTTGCCATAAGTGAGGAGACAGACTTGATGCGCTCTGGTGTTCGGGTAGATGCTGAATACTGTCTTTCATCACCTGTTTATGATTTTTTTATTGTTCTTTCTGTATCTGTACACAGGAGGGAGAAAACTCATATTTTCAATGGCTAACAGTTGAAAGGAAGAGAAATATTTCATATCTGAGCGAAAGAGAAAGGAAGGTTCTGATGCTTAACAATAAATGCCCCCTGCATAGCTTAGATCTTGCTTTTCTTATTCATACAAAGCTCACTGTAAGTTTTGTGTATGCAAAGAAAAGAAATCTCCAATGCATCTGCACTGCATTATATGGATTCTTCATGGTCCCAAGGAGCAGCCTCATCTTCTCAGTAACAAATCATTGCCCAGGTGCTAGAAAACTTTTGTGGGAAGGAGTCTCAGCTCCTTAAATCTCAAGCTTAAATAGGATCCTTCCCAGGAGTGGAATGTTGCTGAGGTTTGTGTCTCAGGGAGCCCTGGAGGCTGAGGGACCACCTGTCAGAGAGGGGGTAATCGCTGACTGGTCTGAAGGAGCAATGAGGAGGGCGGAAGAAGGTTTATTTTGGCTTTCTTATTCATTGAGCTCTCTTAGCCCGGACCTGTGTCTTTGTGGGTGGACTAAAATGTGATAGACAGACTTTCATTGGCATGGCTTTAGTATTTGCTGTCTGTCGTTGGCAGGAGACAAGATCCACCCACAAACTTTACAGTATTTTTACACTTGGTTTGAATATCTGTCCCCAAAACCACTGCGTAACAAACCAAATCCCTCACTAAAGATATTAGAACTTATTTTAAGAGCAGTGCAATTTCACTGCATATTATTCCCTAATGGGATGAGCTGCTTAAGTTACTTGTTGCTTTAATAACCGCAGCCACAGATGGGCTGAAGGAGGTCTCAATGGAAGAATTCAGAAGGGACTCTCAGAAGCTGTTGGCATGTACAGTGATAATGAGGTGATAGCATTTTCATAATTGACCTTGTTTCTATCATTTAAAAGAAATCCTCCCTGTGATAAAGAGACTTTTAGGAGATCTCTGTATCAGACAACTACGCTGTAATGGAGATAAGCATGCAACAAATGCTGTCGCATGCTGTGAGTCAGATTGATCTCACATGAAGATCAAGATCCTTGGGCTGCAAAACCATTCAGGCTGTCCTAGACAATTGCATTTCCTTCCAGCTTTATGAATATTTTTATAGGAGGACAAGATGATCTGCTTCAGCCTATGTGAGAGCCTGTGTCACAGAGGCGATGGGGGCTGTGCTGCATGGTCTCTCATACCCACAGGGACGAAGGAGCCGCTTTCTCTCCACACCACCCTGCAAAGGGCATAGCCTTCATGTCAGCCTGAGCCTGATTCAACTTCTGCATATTAGGACTGGAGGAAGGGTCACAAAGTCACGGTGACACGTCTATCCAACTACACAAAAAACACAGCACAGAAAGCACTGGGCAACCCTTTGTACCTGTGATTTAGAAAAATAGCCATGCAAGGACACCTTGTAGCTTAACAACCTGCTGTAGCCAGAGACAAGTTGTGAGCCTGGGCAAGGGTGCACAGATGGGGGCATGGGCTTACTCTTCTGCCACAGGCTCCCACTGCACTGTGGGTGCATCTTTCATCCTCTCCACACCTTGATTTTGCAGCCGGAAAATAGGATGGTGCTTCTTCCCTACCTCCCAGGCATGTTGAGAGGATAAACACATTGGAGAGATCATAGCTATTCAGACACTGCGGTGGTTGTGGGGACAGTGGGAATATAGCAGCACCAGAGATAGAAACCTGTGGGCACAGATGTCTCTCTATGTTATCCCGTGGGCTGGTTACTCATCCCATGTGTTCAGCCTCGATAGACACGCACACACAAGTTGAACACAGGCTCTTTGTTTATCTGCCCCACACTGGCTTTTACAGACACCAGTTGCATAACCTACCTAGATAAGGGTAACACTTAAGACAGCTTCTCAGCTTTTTTTTTAAGAATAGCTCAAAGTGATAGAATAAAGTTCTCCTTGAATATTTTTGCTTTTCCCCTTTTGATATATTTCCTAGTTAAAAAGCAAGGCTTGATTTTTATTTTCATAAAATAAATTATGTACTCCCTCTAGCGTCAGAAATTGTATATGGGCTTAAACCACGTTTGATCAAATGTTGCTATAAATGCTAAAGGTTCAATTTCATTTCTCCACATTTCAAGGTTAATAAGTTATAGTGATATGTAGAATTAACAACAGTCCTACATGGTGCTGTTCTGCCTCCTCAGCACTGCAGCCATAGAAAAGAAATATATTATTAAACAGTGAAATAAAATAAGTACTTGTCTTATTTATATAGCCAGGTGTCTGACTAACGCTTTTGCCACCCTCTTTAATTCTGGTTCCAAACTGCCGCTTTGAAAGCGAACATCTGAAAAGCCAAATTGTGCAACAGAAATGCACCAAAGGGTAGAGCTAGAATCAGAGGAAAATCCAGGGAGGGACTATTGAAATTCAGCAGAGAAGAAAAAGGGAGTCTCCTCAATGCCTTGGGATCTGTCATGGTTTCATGGGCTTTCTCAGATCTTTTTTTACTGTAAGTTGTGAGCATTTGGAGCACAGGGCTTATGGCTCTTGGAGCACCCGGGGCAGTCCCTCACGGCAGCAAGGCCATAGGATTGAACCTTTCAGCTGCACAAGGTGCTCAGTGCATCACTGCTTCTGCTCGAGGAGGGCCAAAGGCAGTCACCCTGCTGGGGGCCCATGTTCCCCTACCCAGCTTTTCTGAAGCATCATTGCTAGGGTTTTTCCAAAAAGTCTGGGGGAAGGAGTGTCTTCTCTTGCACACAGGACAGCACTGCTGGCTTCCAACAGCAACATATTGACCAGGATATCAGACGTCCTCTACGGGTTTCTTCTCTGATGCTGTTTTTAAATTGTGGGTAGTGGTAACACCCTCTGTTTTCCACTAACTGGAAAAAATTAATGTCCCTGGCAGCTGGCTGCCTGCAGAGACTCTGGCCTTCCTGCCGAGACTCTGGCCTTCCTGCCAAGCAAGGTCACAGAAATGCATAGCTTGGTAGGGTGAGAAGTGGCAGGTGGAAATGGAAAGCAGAGGAGGGATCCCAGCTCCAGGGGAGGCTCAGTCTCTGTGTCTGGCCCTGGTGAGAATTTTCACGCTGAGGTGCCTAAAGGCAAGCACACAAATACTGAGGCCATGAGTTTGGATGTCGGCAGCTGCTGACCACTCACAAACAAAGCTCGTTTCCTGTAGCCACCTGACCGCTGATTATAAGTGTCTAATTTTATCCAGCCAGTTTGAAAGAACTATCATTACTCCTTGCCTAATCCTCCCTATAAACATCCTGCACCGGTCTGGCAGGCCATGGCCATGGACAGCACAAGGGAGGCAGCAGGCATGCATGGTGTGAGAACAAAGCTGCAGAGGGACAGGGATGGATGCTGCATCCTCGGGGATGGATGGTGGCCCTGGGTACGTCTGGAAAAGGTCCAGGAAGTACATCGGTGCTCACCTGGGATCCACATCTATCCAGATCTCAGCAGCTTCAAAGCCTTGTCTTAGGGAAGTAAAAGAAAACAGCAGACCTCAATGCTGTTGATTCCCTAAAAATATACAAAGCTGTGCCCTGAAAATTATGCCATGGCGTGGCCAGTCAACCTTCTTACCAAAAATATACCCAGCACTATGCTGTACATCCCCTCCACACACCATGGGGAGCGTCACGAGCCATTTAAGGAAAAGGGGAAACAACCATTTGTCCTTTTCCTTTCCATTGTGAGAGACCAGCCAAAGCTGGACTGCTAGGAAATTTTTTGAAGGCCTGAAAAACATTGCTACAATTTGGCCTGTTCAGATAAGCATCTTTAGGGCCAGATCATCCTTCCTCGTCTTCACCTGTTTGCTGCAGGCAGGTAACGCGTAGGGCCAGGGGGCAAGCAGGGATCGCCACCAGCTGGAGGTCCACCACCCTCTTTGGTGACCTTCTGGTTCTCTAGACCTAGCTCACATGTCTCAGCTGTTTTCTGCTTTTGCTCATAGCCACCTCCTTCCCCTCAAAACAAGATTAATTATTTAAAGGCATCAGGTATTGCACTACTGATGGGAAGTTGGTGCTCTGTGCTGGGTGCTCGCCTGCAAAGCTGTGTGAGCACCCTGGAGTACCCACTCCTGCCTGCCTTCAGCCAAGTGGTTAGCCTCAGTCAGGACCTCACAGCTGCTTCTTCTAAAAAGAGAAATAAAATGAGTGAGCTTCTTTGAAGCCATTGTGTTTCTTTACAAATCAATCACCTACAAAATGTCCTTTCCTGGAACAGGGGAACAAGGAGGGGTTTCTTTACTACAACCCCAACTCACTTTCAGCCAGCACTTGGCCCAAAAGCTTTGTCTGTCTTTCAGTGCTTCTTTATTTCCCTCAGCAATATGCTCGCACTGGTTATTCAAGCAGCATTGAGTGCCACCTCAGTGCATGCCTTTTCAAGTCTTCCTGCTGCTGTTTGTCACAGACACGCGGTCACACGTGTTTTCAGCAAATGCTCTTCTACCCTCACTGCCTGATGCCATCAACTTAGAGACCCTCTCCAGCCATACATGTGTGCTTATATGTGCGTGTTTTGCCATATGCTTATGTTCTGGAGGGTGATATCTGTTGTTTCAACTACCTGATTTGGGGAAGGCACTCACTGGCTTCTTTACATGCAGTCTCCCTGGAAAGGTGGCTGCTGTATTCCCTAGCTTCAGTAAAGCTTAACCAATTCTTAGGAATGCTTGTGTTGTTTTAAAATTGAATTTAAGGTTTTATTCTCTTTCACTTGATAAGTGGCAAAACTAGTCAGGGAGTTGTAAAGTATTACATCAAAATTTTGCAGTTATGATATTTGGTCCAGGTCCCACAAGCAGCTGTGCAAGCTTATGTCTTAAACTTTTTAATGCATACCCTTAACTTGGAAATAACTTGGCAGGATGAACATCTTGCAGAATGAGGGTCCCAACAGGAGACCAGAAAGTAATCTGCCTCATTGTGCCTGGAGTACTGCATCTAACAGTATCATGCTTTATCTGCAGCAATTCATTGTCATTTGGGAAGGCATTTAAGAACAAAACATCCAGAGGTGCCTGTGAATATTTTTTCCAATATTTCAAGATGATGACATTGTAAAGACCCTGAGTATCTATGGGGAATGCCTGGAGGTGTACGGCTGTAGGCCAAGAGGCAACAGAGAGAAGTTGCAACAAGGGAAATTCTGTTTAGATGTAAGGTCAAATACTGGAATATGTTGTGCAGAGCAGTTGTGCAACATCTGTTGTGGAGATATTCCAAACACCACTGGAAGTAGCCACAAGACACCTGATCTATCTGAACCTTCTTTGAGCAGGAGGTTAGACGAGATGAGGTGATCTCCAAAGATATCTGACAAAAATGATACTATTATTCTCTGATTACATGCAATAAAATCACACAGCCACCTTTCAGATATTACAGTGAAAACTGTGTATTGCATGGACAGCAAAAGCATTGACTAAACTGAAGATTCAGTGTGTTTGCCTATCCCCACCAGTATCCAGCCTTTTACTTGGCTATTCTCTAATATGCAGAGTAATCATGGCTATGCAAAACACAACTCTTCTGTTATTATCCCACTAGAGGGTGCTTTAGCAATATAAATCTTAAATATTTGATTTAATGCTTCATAATAACCATCATGCTAGAGAGCTACTTTGCATATTGGAGCCTGCCAATTCTTTGAGACACTCTGAAAAACTCGCAAGAATGGATCCAGGATGCTGCATTTGTGCATGTGTGATAAGCATGCAAACAACAGAAATAAATAGAAAAAAATGTTAGGGGTCATTTCCTGAAAGCCAAGAAACTGGAAAAGGCTTTGCACTATCTCAATAGGAGCTGTCCTGCAAAGTGATAATTTTCTTTTTTTCTCAGTTTGCTGGTAGCTGGTATCTTGGGTCAGCTCTCTACAACTAGGCATAAGAACCAGTCTATATTCAGATCATTTGAGTTGCTGTTGACAAGATTTGCAGGGTTGTTAACTTTTGTGATTTCACTGAGTGTCCTGATACTAAGAGATTTTGCTTTTGTTACTGTTTTTAAAGGACAGCCCTTACAGCATGCTGTTTGCTTAGAAGTGTTAATGTTCCTTGGCACAAAAAGTAAGGAAAATACAGCCCCTCTGAAACCATCAACAATCCTTTTGAACATCTGTAGAACAGTCACTGGCAGACAGGCTTAAACTGTGACTCTTGAGTCTTCAAACATAGAAGGCAAATACGAACAGCCCCCATCCTGAAAACTCTCCTGAAGGTCCTGGATATACAAGAATGGAAGGAAAATGTTCTCCTTTAGGTCTTGTCATAGGAGTGGTTGCAGATGTCATGTACAATCTTTTCATGTTATGAAAAAATGTGATGGGTCACACAGAGGCAGATTGTTGGTGATGCTGTTTCACCCAGGCTCTTTTACTTGCCATTATCTGCTCTGTTGCTGAAACTCAACAGAGACCTGACATTTATCATCAGGTAAATATGGCAAGTAGTGGCTGGGGTATTGTTCAGGTTCACTCTACTATAGCTTTTGAAATGCATGACAGCACAGTAATAAACCTGCAGGCAGTTTTATTGTAAGCTAGAAATCTATCATTTAGCCCCACGAGCAAAGCATTCTGCTATTGTTGGCACATGGTAGTCCTGGCTTCAACAGTAAGAAGCCAGCTAAAACGAGCCTTGTTTTTGGAGACAGTTGTGAAAACTTGTTCAGAATTATATATATATTTATAAAATAATGTGAGAAATGGTGGAATGAATAAAAGGAGTAGGAGCCTTACCTTCACTTTTTATTCATCAGCAATGGCTGAGTTTCAATGCATCCAGATGAGACCTGCAAGGATTCCACTTGAAGTTCTCTGGTGCACCTGCCTTCATCTGGCTCTCCTGGAAGCTAATCTACTTACCTAGTCTTGGGCTAAAATCATCTCTGACTCCATTTCAGAAACACAAAAATATCTCTCCCTGGCTATATCTCAGCTAGTCCCTTTTCATTCTTGAAAACACTTCCTTGTGTGTCAGCACTTTGTCCAACTCCATCAGTAGCACACAGTTAAGTGCTCAGGCATTGGTTCAAGGCAGGAAGAGGTAGATGAAAGTGGGAAGGCAAAGGGCAATCTGCAGTGTGAAGGGGTTCCTAACTCCTGCAGAAAGAAAGAGAGAAACTGCTGTTATAAAGAGAATAGGTTTCACAGGAGTAAAAACCTATTGCAGGTAAGTAAAATCCTACTGGAAGTCTTGGGGGGAAGTGAGCTCACAGGAAGAAGGGAGGGAACTCCCAGAAACCTCAGGTTATTATGGGCAGATATAAGGGATAATTGTGCAGGGACACGACTGTAAAAGCTCAGGAGCAAAAGAAGATACAGCTGCCCAGGAACACAGGTCAACAGGATATATTAATACTTTGATAATATTGAAATTACTAAGGCAAGAGTCATCTAGACTTGTAACAGGGCAGGAAAATTACCTACTGATTACATTGTGAAAGTATCATCAGCTGTCACTAAAAGGGCCACTTGGGATCAGGTAGTTAATGTAGTTAACACCAGCACCTGAAAATACAAAATCAGGCTACAGCAGAGAATGGGTAGATTGCCAGTGTTCATGTAAGTTAGATGCTTTCAGACCTGGTGGTTCAGAAATACCCAGCGGGGTATTGGACTCTGGTCACACGTTGCAGTTGAGGGGGCATTGCTCAAGCCAGATTAGGTGTTCATGGCCCTCCACCAGCTCCCCTCCAGCTCGGAGCCTGGCACTCCTGCTGCTGTGTCCCCATGAAAGAAAAGGCTGTTTTTCAGCCCAATTACAGTCCCCAGTCCAGCTCCCTGCTTGGCTGTGCCCAGTGGAGAGGGGGTAATGGGACAGGGAGCCATGGCTGCGGCCACAACCTCTGCTGGGAAGTTACTCTGCAAAGCATCCCTTCGGGATGCAGTCAGAGCAGCCTCAGCACTGTTAGAGAGCTTCAGAGAGCTTAGATAATAAAAGAGATTTCACAGCAGAGAAGGGTTAATGCTGTTCCTGTCTCTGAAAAGGGGAGAAAGAGGGACGAATAAATTGTTGACTAGTCAGCTAATCTTCATTTCCTCTCCCAAATCTGGAGGAAATAATCAAGCAACTTGTAACCATCTGAAGGAGATAAATGACAGCCACTGCAGATTTGTCAAGAATAAATCATGGAAAGTTTATTTCCTCCTATGACAAGGTAACAAGCTGCGTGAATTGGAGAGAGGCGCTTGCTGTCATTGCCTTAGTACCGTCACTGTCACTACTTTCTCTTCACTGGCCTATACAGCAGACACATAAACAAGTGAGTGAAATATATACTAGCCGAAGGTGTTATCAGTGGTGTATAATTGGCTGGGGAACCCATACTTAGGTAATAGCTACCCATAGCTCACAATCAACATGGAAGGTTGTATCAAACGAGATTCCCCAAGGATCTGTCTTCCATCCAGTATTATTCAATATTTTCATTAATGACTTAGATGATGAATTAACAAGTATACTTTATTAAATTTTCAAGCAACACCAGTGCTGGAAAGGCTACAGGCACGTAGGAGGACAGAACTAGAATTTAAAACATTCTTGATAAATTAGGAAAATGGCCTGAAAGTAATAGGCAAAAATTCAATAAGGACATGCAAAGTTCTACATTTATTACTCCAAATGCAGGATGGAAAATGCCTGGCTGTGCAGCAGTACTGCAGAAAAACACCAAGCTTTACAGTCAATCACGAACTGATCATGAGTCAAAAGTATCACACAGTTGCAAAATAGGCAAACAGTATCCTGGTGTACCTGAGCTAGACTTCTGTCTCCGAGCCAGATGAAGAAACATCTGTCTGTACTTGGTAGTAATAAAGGTCCAGTTTTGGACAGCACTAGCTGTGAAAGATACTGGCCAAATGGAGAGAGACCAGAGGAGAATGGTGAGAATGAAAAGAAGTCTAGAAAGCATGACCTATGCTATGAGAAGAGATGGAAGAAAATGAGGCTGTTTAGTCCAGAGAAGAGAAGGCTGTAGGGAAATTATGCCAGTTCTTATATACGCAAAAGACAGCCAAAAGTAAAGTAAACTCTTTTCCATGACCATTCTAAGAAAGACAAGCAATTATGAGTTGAAATAAAAGGAATTTAGAATGGATACCAGCAAAAACAGTAAGGCAAGCAAAGCCTTGAACAGATTGCTTAATGAGGATGTAGACTCTGCCTTTAGAGCTTTTGAAGGACAATTTAGATACTCATCTGTCAAGAATGAAGCAAGTCTATGTCACACTGCCTGGGGCAAGGGAATGCTCTCTTGCTCTTAAGGAAACCTCCTAAATTCAGCTTTCTAAGATTTTTGACTGGTGGCATGAAAGTTCAATGAAAAATGCTTGACACCACTAGAACTGGTTTGAGACCTTTCTACAAAAAACATTCATCACAAGCTTAAGGGAAGATACATTGTTCTGCTCACATCAGCATATGAAGTACGTTAAAAAAAGAAAGCCCCAGTATC
Source organism: Pandion haliaetus (assembly GCA_013401275.1). Taxonomy (NCBI): domain Eukaryota; kingdom Metazoa; phylum Chordata; class Aves; order Accipitriformes; family Pandionidae; genus Pandion; species Pandion haliaetus. Next base: position 148,603 of record VYZV01015341.1, on the reverse strand, counting down.
CCAAAAATTTCGACCTGGAAGTTGAGAGCAGCTAATGTTTCACTCCTCCAGCCTGGGCAATGGTGGGATCCTTACATGCTTCCCCATTACCCTGCTTCTCCATAAACTCTCAGCAAGCAGACATGGGCAATGCCACTTGCTCGTGTGCCAGATATGTCTATCAAAGTATTTCTCTGGTGTTTATACCAGCAATACTGGCATAACCTGGGCTAATATTTCTGATTGATTCTGGTGCAGCCCGAGGTTTCTTCTTTTCTTTGTTACACTCAACTGAAGGCAGCAGCATCCAGAGACTTTCATTTGCTGTTTCAAGCATCTCTTGCCAAGGAATATACTTAAGTGATCACAGCGCCCATATGTCATCCCTGGCAGTTGTGTAACTCCACTGCTTGTGTAAGTATGCAACTAGATTTTTGTAAACCATTCAGTTAAGACTGATTAGTCAAGGTTAGGAATGCCAGTCTGGTATTTCTGAACTGTACAAGGCTCCAGAGAGCTTATAGGAAGAAACAGGAAATAAGTTTCTCCTGGTCGCTAAAATCAGATACCCTGAAATATGTTCACAGGAAGCAATCTCTTTGTACGGGATTCATCAACAGCCCTTTTTCAAGTCTCTGCTGACCACTGCACAGGGCTAAACTGCAGGTAGGGGCAGATGTGCTGTGCACACACAATCCATGTAGCTTGGAGTCAGAGCATTTTTTTAAATATCCTGCCAACTTGGTGAGCTCTCACAGTTGAGAAGAAGTAGGGAGGTAACT